>JAKWIY010001861.1:0-14465 GCA_027704805.1 Solanum corneliomulleri | reverse complement strand
ATTTCAGTGCCCAGTTTCAGAATTTCTAAGTGTATTGAAACGAGACCCTGCGACGGTCCGTCGTGCCTGTGACGGTCCGTCGTGGGTTCCGTCGTTTCAGCCAATTTTCCAGAAATAAAGTCTGCTGCTCAAAACGACTAAACAGGTCGTTACACTACATAGTATTCTTCTTTTTGTCTTTTAAACCAATTTCTTAAAATAAGTATTTCAAGTACTTTTTCAACACTTAAATCTAATTCTTTTCCTTTTATTTGTTCAAATATCGTATTATCAAATATAATTTTCTGTTCTGATGATTCTTCATCTTGATATTCTTCCTTAGATATTATTTTTATTTCATTTCAGACATTATATTCTTCATCTGTTTCATCATTATCTGGATTAATATTTTCTTCTTCATTTTCAATTTCTATATCTGATACTTCATATATACTATCATTCTCACTTAATTCATAATCTATGTATTCTATTTGCATATATTTTTCAATCATCTATAATTAATTCTGCTATTTGTTTCTTTTTGGATTTTTAGGTAATTTACAATCTTTACTATGTGTCCTATCTTCCACAATTATAACAAGTACATTGGGATATCTTTCTTTTGGGTCTATATGGTCTTATATCTATAATTTTCTACATAATACCTTCGTCTTGGTGTTTATATTATATATAGTTTTATTTTTTCTATAATTTTTATATCTTTTGGATTTTTGTTTTTTAGTTGTGCATCCAAATTGTGGTGCCATTTTATTTTTGCAACATGCTAAATTTTATTTAGTACTTTTTCCATTTTTAATTTTTCTTTTGGTTTTCACATAGTTGTATGAACCATTGATTTAAAAATTTTATTCTAGATCCTAAAGTATCTACCATTCCTTCATTATTCCAATCCTTTATTATGTTTGTACTAAATGGTTCTGGTTAATTTTGTATTAATATTGTTTTCTAATTTCTTTTGCTTCGTCTAAATTGTATTTAGATTTGTAATAATATTCTTTAAATGCATAAGTGTATTCTTCTAAGTAACACATTTTACATATAGCTAATTTTGTCATAAGTTGTCTATTTATTATTTTTCTCTATTTTGTTCTCTATATCTATAGTCATACCTCCAAATTCATTTCTTATGCTGATGATTCATATTTATCTAGTATATCTATATTTGTTGCTGATGCGGATCCATCCATTTTCTTATCATTTCTAAGTACTTCTAAACTTTCTGAGGGTGGATTTTCTATCCATAATCTTGTTGTTCCTACGAATGTTCTTTCTATGTATCTTGGTGTTTTTGCTGTTTCTATTTTGTTATCTATTAACTGTTTAGACATATTTCCTATCCATAATAATATTGCTTTATTTGTATCTGCTACACAGTCTAAATCTAAGAAATTATATTGTTCATTTACTGGTTTAGGTGTCCAATTCCTATTTAGTCTATTGTTCCATATTGCATTATTTCTATCTGATTGTTGATAACTATAAATTGGTGGTGTTCTTCTAGGACTAACTCTAGGACTATTTCTGGGACTATTATCTGGGGTTTTAACTTTTGACGTACTAGGCTTATCCATATCTCCTACATTTATTTCTAATTTTTTCGGTTTATTTATTTGTTCTAAAATTTCTGTATATGTTTCACTTATATCACTTATTTCTGATTGTTGGTCATTTTCATTTCCATCTATTTCATTTACTTCAATATCTTCATTTAGATCTTCATTTAGTTTTTGTTCCATTTCTTTTATTTCATTTGTTAATTCAAGTTCTTTATCTTTTTCCTTTTGTTTTTGTTTATTTTCATATAATAATTTTAATCTAGCTAATTCTTTTTCTAATTCACTTATTCTTGTATTTTTTATTTCTTCTAAATGTTGTACTTCTTGCTTTGCTTGTGTTTTTATTTTTTCAATTTCTCTTGCTTTATCTATTTCTTCATTTTCTTTTGTTATTCTTACCATAGCTGTTAAACTATCTTTCTAATTTTACTGTTTCTTTTTCTAGCATTAAATATAAGTTATTTCCTATTTTCTTGTATCTTCTTCCTAAATTTGAAAATACTATTTTTATTATCATTCCATCTTGGTTTTCATATGTTTTTTCGTCTACTGCAAACTCTTCTTTGTTTATTATGATCTATGTATTATATTATGTTGTAATTCATATTCAAGACAATCTAATTCTAATTCTAACATTAATATATTTTTTCTTTGTGCTAGTATTGATTTATTACATACTCCTGCTAATATATTTTCTTCTATCCTTCTTTTTCTATGTTGTAATTCTTGTTCTTTTTCATTTATTTTTTTTCATTATTATTTCTATTAATTGTTGTTTATATTCTTCTTTGTCCATATTGTTTTTTCAAGTAACAAACATATTTGTATTCTATTTTTGAAATTATATTTATCAAATGATCTTTTTTATCATTATCTGTTTTGACTAGTTGTGATAATTGATATTCTATATATAAGGATTTTAATTTTTTCCATATTTTTCGTACTTTTTGTCTATCTTTGTTATTGTTGTTTTAGTTCTTCTTTAGTTTGTGTTATATTACTCTTCATAAAATGTCTTTTTATAATATTCTTTTTAAGTAGATCTAATCGTTGTATTTCATTAGCATTAGTTATAATATATTCTAAATATTCTTTTTCTCGAGTTCTTAAATAACCAAATAAAATTTCAATTAGTAGTTTTTCATGTAGATCTATGTCTTCTATAGTTTGTACCCAATATTGTAAATATTCGTAATTTATCATTGATCTCTAAATATATCTATATCATTATATAAATCATATATGTCAAAGTAAAGTTCATCTTCTATACTTTGTATGGTTAACTCAGTCCAACCTTGGGTTGTTATTTCTATTATTTCATATGTTAATAATTTATTATAAATTTCTGTTTTTATATCAGTATTAAGACCTTTTAGTATATAGAGTAGTACTATCTTATAATCAACATCATCGTTTAATAGGTATGTTTCCATTTTTATCATTTTCATTTTTCACCAAAATTTTATTCCTTCCAACCTCTTAATAAATTATACTTGCTTATTATGCAAAAATAATGATTTAATAATCATCTCGTCTGGTCACTACTACAGCTTTCTTCTTTGATTAGTTACCCTAACATCGCCTTAACTTTGTTTACTCCCCTAAAACGGCCTTCTCTGCCTACCGGTTTCAACCTTAGGATGGCATAGTCTGGGCATACTTATTCAAGAATATTTCTGTAGCAAACTTTCTAAAGATGGTTATTAGAACATTATTCAAACATGATAAACAATTATAATTAACAAGAGATTTTCAGGAATAAATTAATTTAGCTACTCATTATATAAAATGGTGTACCTGTTCTTGTAGATTATGAGTCATAGTTGATTTGTTTTCCATAGTTATTTTATTATCTAGCTCTGATACCAATGTGGGGTGGAAGCGGATTTATGAGTAGAGAGAAGAGAGTTGGGAGAAGGATTGATGAAAGATGTTTTATTTATGAAGGCAAATGCCTCTTTATATAGACGTACATACTGACCTTTACTATTTACACAGTAACTTGACTCTTACTATTTACACAGTTACTTGACCTTTACTATTCATGATTAGGACATTTACTATTCATGAATAGTACTCTTTACGACTTTCAAAACAAAAAACAAAATAGGCACTATTTACTTTACGACTTTTTTTACAAAAAACGAAATAAACTTTGGCCAAATGGCCGACATACTATTTTCTACTTTATTTAATGGCCTTTACTTTTTACATATGGCCGACAATAATTATGACTAGTTTACATATATTTTTATGACTATTTTTTCTTATCTTCTTCTTCTCAGCTTATTCTAGTTGTACTCCCGGGACATAGTTATCTTCACCGTTGCATTTTGAACATAGATGGTCTGGATATTTTTGGCCTATCAACTTGCAGTATCTTGTCATCAGATTAGGAGAAATAAAATTTTTCCTTATAGCTCTTGTTGTTGGTGTAGCTTCTGGTTTCAATAGACTTAGTATCCATTGTCGTACTTCTTCCATATCTGCTGCTCTTATATCTTTACAATTGGAGTATATCATTGTTTGATCTCTGTTGTAATAGCTCCAGATTGCATTTTCATTTAGGTAGTTGTTTGATAACTCATTTAATATAGTAGCAATCCCGATAGTTCTTTTATTTGCATAAAATTCCGGAATATCTACTCTTTGTATTTCTTCCTGGGTGTCTATCTTTTCAGGGATTATCATTTCTCTAGTAAGTCCAATTTTGATAACTTGTATTGGTGGTTTGACTTCATCATATAATATATCTGCTGTAGCTGAGTAGAACTTTATAAAAAATAAGGTTCCTTTAGTTATTTTTTTATACTGTAAGAAAGCCTTATATAGTTCTGGTATCTTGGATATCTCGTCTCCTGTTATCGTATATACGGTATTTAGTAGTCCGTAATTGTAGCAAGTTGCCACTAGATTTGGATTTGTTCCGGGTTGTGCAATTAATTTATTATATCCTTGTAGGTGCTGGGTTATGTAGTCTTCATTAGGGTTTTTCGTATTTTTAGCTCTGGGGTTTTGGTTTAGAAAAGTCTGTACTTTGTATATATTTTCTATATACATTCTGGTAATGTGGTTATATGCTTGTTTTTCTGAATCTAGGCTGGCTTTGTAGGTATTTATTTGTGGTGGTACAAATATATCTTTTTGGGTATTTTGAGGAGTATATGGTTTTGAGAATAACAAAAAATATAAAAATACAAATATGGGATAAGATACTAACAATAGAAGAAATGTATAATTTTGAATTTACTACAAAAGACATGTTATTAGGAATGCCATTTCTAGATAGATTTTATCCACACATAATAACAAAAACACATTGGTGGCTTACTACACCATGCGGAAACAAGATAGGAGCAAAAAGAGTAAATAATAAACAAAGAAAACCTATGGAATGGATAAAAGGAAGTGAAAAGATAAACCAAGAAATGGAAAATATAAACAATAAAAAAATAACACAATTAGAAATTATTATATTTACTATAGAAAAAATTAAATTAATTAATGAACAATTAGAACAATTATATAGTGAAGATCCATTACGAGGATGGGAAAAACATAAGACAAAAGTAAAAATTGAATTAATAGATGAAAATAGCATAATAACACAGAAACCATTAAAATATAACTTTGATGATTTAAAAGAATTTAAAATACATATAGATGAATTATTAGCAAATAATTACATACAAAAAAGTAATAGTAAACACACAAGTCCAGCATTTATAGTTATAAAACATAGTGAACAAAAAAGAGGTAAAAGTAGAATTGTCATAGATTATCGTAATCTAAATGCCAAAACTAAAACATACAGTTATCCAATACCAAACAAAATACTAAAAATAAGACAGATACAAGGATATAATTATTTTAGCAAATTTGATTGTAAATCAGGATTTTACCATTTAAAACTAGAAGAAGAATCTAAACAATTAACAGCATTCACAGTACCGCAAGGTTTCTATGAATGGAATGTATTACCCTTTGGATATAAAAATGCACCAGGTAGATTCCAACATTTTATGGATAACTGTTTTAACCAGCTAGAAAATTTTATCGTATACATAGATGATATATTGTTATATTCTAGAACACAAGATGAACATATAAAATTATTAGAAAAATTTATACATATAGTAAAAAATACAGGTATAAGCTTAAGCAAAAGAAAATAAGAAATTATGAAATCACAGATAGAATTTTTAGGAATACAAATAGATAAAAATGGAATAAAAATGCAAACACATATAGTACAAAAAATAACTACTATTGATGAAAATATAGATACAAAAAAGAAATTACAATCCTTTCTAGGATTAGTAAATCAAGTAAGAGAATATATACCAAAATTAGCAGAACATCTAAAACCATTACATAAAAAACTTAAAAAAGATATAGAATATCATTTTGACGATAAAGATAAAGAACATAACGGTTCAAGCGAATCGATCAGCTATAAAAAGACATAAAAATGACTAAAATAATTTTGCGAATTAAAATAATCCACTTAGATAGTAGGTTAGTATTCAACTTTCTGCAAATCGAAATAATTTTTCAAATCAAGCTAAGTTTAAAATTAAGTAGATCATTAGCCAAATCAAGTTAGTTGTAGGATATTCGCGATTTAGAAAATATTTTAGGTGCCTTAAAAACCTTTCTAAAATATAAATAGGAACCCCGAACTCCTTTAAAGTTTTCTCAAGTTTCTTTTGTTTGAATCTTTTTGAAAACATAGATTTTCTTATATTTTCTTAAAAATTAAGTGGCGACTCTGAAAAAGTCAAAAAGCTTAAATAATATTATTTTTTTGAAAACTTAATAAAATAGATACCTTCATAAATTCAGGACCCTAGATATTTAATTCTATTAGTTCTTAAATTACACATGCTAGGTAAGATATTTCAGTTATACATGCTTTAAATTTATATGTTTCATTATCAGCATATTAATGGTAACTTTCCAAATAGCATGCATGTATTTTGAGCTATCTAGTATTACGGTATTTTCAATCATAAATTTTTAATTACCTAATCGATTTGTAGAAGTTTAATTCCGAGTGGAATTTGGTCAATCACCTCTAAGTCCCAAAGCTATGTGCCCCGTAGGTTTTAAGTTCCATATGTAGGCAACATTTTATAGATCACGCCAACATGCCTCTATACCTATGACACAATATATTTGGTCCTTTAGATGGAGTGTATACATCGGACTCCACATGTAACTCATGTGGTTTTATGTCTCTTATTAGTCGCTCCCACATTTCAATCAGATCCTATTGCATTGACGATGTTATTAGTATAGTTCAATATTCAGTCTCAGCATGTTATAAACTTGGTCATTGCATTATGTTTGTCATGTTCAGTATTTTCAGTATCCTTATCATGTTTAAATTATATCATTGCTTTATTGCTTGTTCAATAATGTTATTGTTCAGCCTTGTTCTATCTTGCATGCTCACGAGTACCTTTCAAGTATTGATACATATTTAGCGCATTATCTTCTCTTGATGTAACTTCATGTCCTCAACTGTGAGACTACACACACATAGATCTGTTCCTGATATTCTGTTCATCAATATCAGTGGTGCGTCCTCATTTTTCGAGCACAACTGACTTTTTACCTTTCAATTTTAGTCTAACTTTCAGTTTTTGCTAGATTTAGCTGGGGCAGATCCCAATACTTCTAGTTAGTTTAAAGGCTTATTTTAGACATTCTTAGATTCAACTATAGTGTTAAAGTTTGACTTTTCATTTGTATTCAAACTCTCAGTTTTCATACATCTCATATTTTTTATATGATTTACCTTCCGCACATTGTTTAATGATTCAATTTGCTTTAATATTCTTATGATATGCCAACACGGTTAGCTTTGGGTCACTCGTGATTCTATGTCATGTGTCCGTGTCCAGGGGGTGGCCTTGGGGCATTACAAGAAGACATGAAAAATATCGAAACCTCTTTTTGCAACATTGAAGAATATTGCTCTTTTCTCAAGCATTGTCTTATCTCTCTTATCACGAAGACCTAGACCACAAGAGACATGATCTTATCACCGAAATTGTTTTTTATTCCGTGTTGTTGAGTCTTTTTTTGTTCTAATATATTAAACCCACTCTTCTCTATGAAGCTTCTGTAGGTATTGTGTCTTCTCTTATGTTTAAGATTCGAGTTTTTGGCTAGTGTTAGCAATAGTTTACAGGGGCAGGGATTAGAAGTTTTATTCCTACATTGCATGAGTTCATAATTTGAAATATGTCTCGTGTTTAGTGAAAACATTGGTGAAATCGTATTTGGTAGGTTGTGATTTTTCATTCCTTTACATTCTACTATGTAGATTGTTCAGTTTTTGCTTTAAGTTTTTCTCACTTAATGATCTGGTCCCTTGATCCAAATTAATTCATATGAACCAGGGGAGCTTCTTTACGTCCGTATTTTCTATAAGTAATGCCCAATGTTACAGTCATCATTCATATCATATGAATATTCGCAAGCTGGTCATGAATCAAACATACTAAACCTGAAGTTCTTTTTTGAGGAAAAGATGTCGAATAAAGTTAATATATATATATATATATATATGTTTTGTGATAGGGTGAAACACCGGGTTGGCGGTAAGATTTGTCTCACTAAAATTATGACACCATAAGAAAGACAAGAACACGAGGAAAGACCAGTTTCTTTCAACAATAGACTAATACATTAAATTTTATTTTTGGAAGCAGCAAGAGGGAGATATTCGGCCCCAACATTAGAGACCGAGAGAGATTGTTGCTTGTGGGAACACCAAGAAACAACCGTTGAATAAAAGAAAATTTTTAAACCAATAGCAGAATTTTGATCATCTATACTTCCTCCAAAATCGGCATCACAATATCCTTGTAATTTATGAGATTAATGTTTTGGAAATAAAAGACCATGAGAAAAAGTTGATTTCAGATATCGCAAGATTCACTTAACTTATTCCCAAAATTTCTCTATTGGAGTATGCATGAACCAACAAACATTATTAACAGAGAAGGATATATAAAGTCTAGAAAAAGTGAGGTATTATAAGCCCACGACAAAACTTTGATAAAGGCTTTCAAAAGGAAATTGATTATTGTCACTGGTGCTAGTTGTTACTCGGGCACATGAGAGTAGAAATATCACTGAAGTTAAGATGTTACTATATTCCAAGATATCATGTGTATATGAAAACAATCAATTATTTCTCCATGTCGCTTCAATTCCCAAAGATTAGTTAAGCTTACCAAGTTGTGCAAGGAGAAAAGAATTTCTAAGCGTTGAAGCAATGATGAAACTAGATCTATAGACATGCCCAATACTATAATGTCATAAATATAGATAAAACAAAATAGATTTTTTGCACCCGTGAATCTAACGAAGAGTGAGGAATCAGTTTTAGAGTCTTGGAAACAAAACTAATACAAGCTGTGAATCAAAAATTTATTCCCTAGTTGAATTGTACATTTAAAGCCATAAATAGATCTCTATAGCTTGCATCTATAATAAGGGTCGATAAAACCTAGCGGTTGAACCATGTATACATCCCCTCTATCTTAACATGGATGAACACGTTAAATAAATCAAGTTGCTTAACAATCAATCCTTGTGACATGACAATAGCAAGCAATACTCAAACAGTTGTAGGTTTTACAAAGGAATGAGAGTATCAACAAACTCGATTGTAGGTCATTGATTGAAGCCCTTGAAAAATCATCTACAATTATGTAGTTCAATGGAGCCATATGGATATTTCTTCATCTTGAAAATTCATTTACAACCAATTGCATTTGTAGCTTTAAGAGGTGGAACAAATTCCAATGTACAAGTGTTATGACCACATTATATCTTGTGGACATAGCAGATCATCTCCATTGAGGAACTTTCATAGCATGAGCATAGCATGTGCAGTCAAGACCAAGGTTAGAGGAGCTAAAGAAACTCTAGATACGTTTGGGCTTAAATATCCTTTAGGCGCTCATGTAAGCATTTGATGACCACGACTGGATTGACTGAATCCAATGAAGTATCACCATTAGAATTAGAGTCACCTAGATAGTCATAAACAACAACACTAATCAAAATGCATATATAGGCATTGAACTTGTGTATAATGCTAGAATGTACCAAGTGAAACCGGAGAAACATGTGATGGAGATGATGCACGAGAAAAGTTCGGAGAGGATGTATGATGAGTTGAGGTTGATTCTTTGCTTACTAGTAGTTGAGGTTGCGACATTGGTGAATTTGTGGATGTAGCTTGAATATGGAACACTTACTAATCAAATAACATATGGCATGAAAAAAAATTAGGGACACGATTATAACACTTGTATCCTTTTTGAGAGCAAGTAAAACCAAGAATGACACAGGGAGTTAAACAAGGACATAATTTATTTTTTGAATAAGGAAGGAGCAAATGGTAGAACAAGGAACATAAAAAAACACAGTTGATTATAATCATGTTTCCCTAAAATAAAATTTCACATGGACTTTGATGATTTAAAGAAGGAGTGGGCAGAAGATTAATTGGAAAATAGCCGTTTCATATGATTTTGCCCAAAAATCAAAACAAACACAGGACTGAAAAAGAAGTGCACGACCAAATTAAGTTACACACCTATATTTTTTTTTTGTACTCCCATTTCTACAAGGAGTATTTGCTAAGAAATCATCACCAACTTAATTATTATTCAAGGGATTTCAAAGAAGAATTTAGAATATTCAAGATTTATAAAGAAATAAAGGAAGAGCTCTAGAATGAGTATTATAGAGAGAAAAGTCTAGAGATATTCTAGAAAAGGTAGTTCTAGAAATAGGAAGTTAGAAGAACATTCTAGAGAATAGTAGCAAAAACCTCAAGTAGATTCTCCAATTACCACCTATAAATAGATGTGATCCATTTGAGTTGCAATCAACTAAGAAATAAAGCAACGAAGCAAGAAACAAAGTAAAAAAACCAAGTAAACAAAGTAAGAGAGCAACCAAGAGTGAGTGCGTAAAGAGTGTTGGTGAAGCAAGAAACAAGATTGTAGGATCGAAGCGGGTTCTTAGTTTGATATAATAAAATTCAAGTTGTGAGAAATTGATAGTGTTAGTTGTCTCAAAACAAATATATCCAACTAGTGGTATCAGAGCAAGGTGGATAAAGAAAGGTAGCAACTCAAAGGAGAGGAGATCCTACAAGCTAGGTTGAAGGCTACAAGTCGCAAGACACTTATCAATGGAAGATTTCGCATGCACTCTCAATAGTGTTGAGAAGCTCAACGCAAGCAATCACAGATCATGGAGCACGAGAATGAATTTTTTTTTCTTGGCCAGAAATTATGGATATCATTGGTGGATTAGACTCCATACCAACAACAGATGTTGAAGCAACAAAAAGGTTGAAGGTCAAAGCTGCAAAAGTCCATGTATGCTCTCACTATAACCATCGAGGATGAGTTCCTACAACATATTAAGAATGCCAAGACACCCAAAGAATCTTTGGACACTTTGTCAATGATTTTAACAAAGAAGAATGATGCAGGATTACAAAGGCTTGAAATGAGCATTTGTCGATCTGTCAACGGAATATGACAATCAGTAAATACTTCTCAAAGGTAAAGTCTCTATATGATAAAATATCAAAATTAGATCCAGAGTATGCTATCACTGAGAAAAGAATGATGAGAATTATTGTTCGTGATCTAAGGCTGGAGTACAAAGGCATAATTGTAGCCAAACGAGGGTGGGCCACATAACCAACTTTATCTGAGTTGGAAATTTTTTGGCAAATGAAGAAGATTGGGAGAAGCCATTATCATGTCTTACAATAAACGGCGATGATAAGGCATTCTTCAGCAAAAGGCAAGCCCATAAAAAAATAGAAACGGAGAGAAGCTCACGGCCAGGGGGAGACAAAAAGAATCAACATCAAAGAACTCAACGACAAAAAAAGCATGTGAAATGCCTCAATAGCCGGATAACGCAGAAGTGATACAATTATGGAAAGAATGGACACGATGTGAGATAGACAAGAAGGATGAATGTAATTTAGCTACTTCTTCTCAAAATAAGAAATATGAAGAAGAAGATTGGGATTTCGAGAAGCGATTGGAATGATTGAAAGTGGAAATAAAGTTTGTGCCGAGGGGGAGTTTAAGAAATCATCACCAACTTAATTAATATCCAAGACATTTAAAAGAAGAATCTAGAATACTCATGAGTTATAAAGAAATAAAAGAAGATCTCTAGAATGAGTATTCTGGAGAGAAAAGTTTAGACATTTTCTAGAAAAGATAGCTAAAATAGGAAATTAGAAGAACGTTCTAGAATATAGTACCAAAACCCTTAGATAGATTCTTCCATCACCACCTATAAATATATGTGGTCCATTTGAGTTGCAAGCAACCAAGAAAGAAACAAAGTAACAAACCAAGTAAGAAAGTTAGAGAAAAAAAGAGTGAAAGCTCACGTAAAGAATGTTGCCGAAGTAAGAAACATAATTGTAGGACCTTTGAGGGTTTTACTTTAACAAAATAAAATTTAAGTTGTGAGAAATCAATAGTGTCCGTTGTTTTATAACGGAAAAGGAAAAAAGTTGTTTTGTAAAATTTTCGTAAATTTTAGAATCGCCACTTAATTTTTGAGAACAATTAAGAAAACTTCTATTCTAAAAAGATTTAACAGAAAAATCCCTTGAAAATATTTTTAAAGGGATTCGGGGATTCCAATTAACGTCTTAGTAAGGTTAAAACCACTAAGACGTCCACTAACTTGCGGTTATCCGACAACTAATTTATTTGGCTAAGACTTAAAATTGCGATAAAAATATTTTTAGAGTGTCTTGAAAATTAATATCTAACTTTTACCTAAGTTAAATACTGAACTTGAAGAAATTATTTAGAAAACTACTTAAACTTGATTTACTTTTAAGTTGTTAAAACAAAACAGCGTTTGCGGGGATTTTGGAAGTGTCTTAACTTAAAACTAACTAACAAATGAAGAAAGTAAATAGGAAAAAGGGAAAGAGATTTGGGTGGAAATCTGGGTTCTTTTTGCCTTGACCAGAATTTTGGACCCACATGTTTTGGGTTTTTGGCCCATTGTTCTTTTTTTTTTTTGGGTTTTCGACCCATCTTTCGTTCTGGGACTCTGGCATACTTAATTTGTACCTATCCTAAACTAAACAGATAATTACACAAAATACATACAATAAAGCAAAAGACGACAAGGACTTATGCCCGAAAATAAATACAATACGAAATACAAAATGCGAAAAATAAAATGGGTCTTCTAATCCATCTTCTCCGACTTTCTTCAATTCTTTAAATTTCGGGACCCGTCCTTCGGTATTTACGGCTTGACTAAATAAAGGAGTTGAGACTTTAAGGCTCCTCCTAAATACAAAAGGAAGGTAGGAGTTCTTAGTGAACTCGGATATATTTCATATGCAAGAACAACAAAAAAACAACGATAAGAATTAGCGATGGAAAACATTTTGAGTTTATGCAACATAACCAGAACACATAACATAGAAAAAAAAATATATATATATATAATATATAATATTATATATATATATATAATATATATATATATATATATATATATAATATATATATATATATATAGATCTATATATATATATATATGTATAATTGGTTCATCATGTAAACATAAGGCTGAGATGACAAAAGATAGCTTACACACTTAGAAAATATTCACTTAAAACTGAAACAAAACTCACATGTTAAATTGAAATGCTACCTGATGATAACAAATAAACAATCGAGATAATAATAATCATTTAGAGAGGATCAAGACATAATTACTTTGATCAAATAATGACAAGGAAACAAATGCAAATAAAAAAAACAAACTATAGCTTATGCTACTAAAAATGCAAAATGACACTTAGGCATTATGGGAACATGGGTAAAGAAATATAGCAAAATAAACAACGTTTGCCGCTATTTGCAAATTTTGGCATTTTTTCGCAACTTCGATTAAAAGGAAAAGCATATTCGAGCAACCAACACTATAGTCAATCGATTTTAAGCTCAAACAAAATATGTATATGACCATGTTCACTGATCGCTCTATTTGGAAAACTGAAATAATATGTCCCCTTAGTAAAAAGAATTTAGCAAAAATAGCAAGCCAAAAAAAGGGTGGGAACCAATAAAATAAACAACAAAAAAAAAGTTGGTACCTCAATAAAAGATAAGACAACTCCAATGTTGCGACCAATTTACTCCATCGCATTCCATACTCACAACCGAGTCAAAACATAACCGACAACAGCGAGATAATAATAAATAAATAAAAATTCGAAACTGTAATAGATACAATATATGACCCATAATGTTATCCTTTTTATTCGTTCCTTCAACACGCGGTGAAAGAATAAAGCGCACGACATCGCATGACATACTTTAACAGAAGAACAACTGAGACATTATCTAAACAAAGGAGTAAAGAGATGACACCACTAAATACGCGAAGTTTTAACAAAACACCATGACTAACAAAACTAGGACTAAGTACTCCTTAAATACCAAATAGGAGATGACTAAGTATCCAACAATCGATACTAAAACGATTCTCCGATGCAATTTGATAAACAGTGAAAGAAGCAGAGAGAGAAGTTAACGAAAAGAAAATGATACCTTTTCCGGGGCAGCAATTCTGGGCAGCTAGCGATCCGATGTCAACTCTCCACCACACAAGCTACCAAGCACGAACAACAACCAACAATCGTTTGAACAAAATATCGAACCCCAAAGCACTAGAAAGGAAAGAAGAAGCAAATTTTTTCTACTGTTCCTCTTGAGTATATTTTTGTTTGCATATAGCCTGTAGTTGTTTCGTTTTATCAATGCCTTTGCTATGAGAAATTTCCAACAAAAAAAACTAAAGAAT
>JAKWIY010001860.1:0-14674 GCA_027704805.1 Solanum corneliomulleri | reverse complement strand
CAAATGATGAAGATACATATGAAAACGTGGAGCCAGGGTCAAATAATACAGATGCCATGCAATCACAAACCAAAAGATTACCTGTGATAACAGCATCAGATGCCTTCGCTTCAGATCTCCCAGAGAAAGCGTAAACAATGGGCCCTATCGTTTGTCTGTCCGTTGTCCCTACCATGTTGTGTAGTAGTGGCTCCGTTTTGCCCATCTCCTCTGCCGTTTTGGTGACCACCATTACCTCGACCACCACGTCCTCCAGAAAAACGGCCTCTACCATGACACCTCTACCTCTAGCTAGTGGGGCTCTGTAACTCTGGTTTGGACAATACCTCTAATGGTCAATCTCCCCAATCCATAACATTCTCTGGGTTCACGCATCGTCCCCTCAGAGAAACGTTGACCGGTTCTGAGGTGGACCCCCAACTACAGTCTGTAGTGAAGACTGAATTGGTCGACTTGAGTAACCTCCGGAGCTCTGTCTCTAGAGTGAGAACCATTAAACTCACTCCCCTTCGAAACCTTTTTGATTGTCGATGTCGTGGTGAAGTCGTCTGGCTTCACTCCTTCAACCTCTATCACAAAGTCTACCACCTCTTGGAAGGATGTTGCCGTAGCCGCTACCTGTAAGGCTGAAATCCGCAACTCTGACCTCAACCCCTTCACAAAACGGCGAATCCGTTCTTGTGGACTGAAACAAAGTTGGGTGGCGTATCTGGATAGTGTGCGAAATTAAGCCTCATACGCGTTAACTGTCATCCTCCCTTGCTCTAGACTCAAGAACTCATCCCTTTTTCTATCTCTCAAAGTCCTTGGGATATACTTCTCCGAAACAGGGTAGAGAATGATTCCAAGTCATAGGTGCTGCTCTGTGGTTGACACTCAACATGTGAACGCCACCACATTTTGGCGTTCCCTTGAAACTGATAGCTTACGAACTCAACACCAAACCTTTCTACTATCCCCATCTTGTGTAGTAGCTCATGAAATCAACCAGAAAATCGTAGGCTCCTCTGATTCTGCGCCCTTAAAGACTGGAGGTTTCAATTTCAAGAACTTACTGAAAAGTTCATGCTGGATCATTTGTCATAATAGGCCAGTAGTCAGACGTGGAAATGTGCCTATCCCCAATGTTGCATCCATGCGGGGAGCCATAGTAGCCGCATGTCGTATCTCTGAAACCGGGGGTGTTGGTGCAGAAACCACTGGAGGTGCCTGACCATGATCAGATAACCTGCTCAGATAAGCAAGAACCAGATTGATCATCTCTAGGGTAGGTTGGGGTGGATTTCCTCATTTGCACTTGTTCATTCTCCCCTTCCTCACCCTCTCTTATCACCTCCTCGGTCGGTGGAGGAGTCACTGCCTAGCATCAGATGGGCTAGGTGCTCGTCCTCTTCCTCTAGAGGACGTCCTCCCACGACCTCTACCACGGCCTCTTGCCGCTGTTCTTCCTCGAGCCACAGCCCCAGTGGCTGGCTCAGTCGTTTCTTGTCTTTCCGTTGTTGCTGCTGGTGCGGTCGTTGCTCTAGTTCTAACAATCTGCGAAATAGAGTGAAGATGGTCAGATACCAATTTGTATCACCTAGATACCAATTGGACTCAAGTAGTAGCACGAAAGGAAGAATGAAAGAATGGAATTTTCCTAAAGTCTTATAGCCTCTCAAAGAAAAGTAAAGGCGTCCCTCTACCGTTCCTTAAGACTCTACTAGACCTGTTCTTGTGTGATGAGACCAATGAACCTAATGCTCTGATACCAAGTTTGTCACGACCCAAAACGGGGACGCGACTGGCACCCACATTCACCCTCCTATGTGAGCAAACCAACCAATCTAAACCTTATCATTTTAATACAATATCATCAAAAGTAATGCGGAAGACTTAAACTCATTAATAAAACAATTCAAAACTATTATTATTATCCCCAAAATCTGGAAGTCATCATCACAAGAACATCTATCTCAAATCGCTAAACTAAACTGTCTAAGAAGCTAAAACAACTACTAGCTAGTCCATGCCGGAAGTTCAAGGCATCAAGACTTGAAGAAGAAGACCCAGTCCAAGCTAGACGCATTAGCTCACCCTGAATTTCCGATGAAGTGAAGACTGGCTAGATCTACTGTTGAGTTGAAGTTGACGGAACGTTTGCTGCATTACACAAATAACAAAGAGAAAACATAAAAGTAGGGGGTCAGTACAACCACAAGTACTGAGTAGATATCATCGGCTAACTCAAAATAGGGAACAGTATATATCAATAATAATGTAAATCAACTACAATACTCAACATGTAGCAATAACAATATTAATTCATCAATAAATACAACCGAGTTCACACATGAGGACTCAAGCCCCAATACCATACTCATTTGGGAATTAAGTTCATTAGACTGAGTATATTCATTATCTTTCAAGATTCATTATCTTTCTTCCTCTTGTGTCGGTACGTGACACTCCGCTCCTCATATTCATTCTATCCTGGTGCCGGAACGTGGCACTCCGATCCTCATATACTATCCTGGTACCGGAACGTGGCACCCGATCCATATACTATCCTGGTGTCGGAACGTGACACTCCGATCCTCATATTCACTCTATCCTGGTACCGGAACGTGGCACCCGATCCCCTAATTCACCAAGCCTTCTTTTACACTAAGGCATCCTCATTCTCATTATATAATTTATCAAGCCTTCTTTCATACTAAGGCATCATAAATCTTATTATATAATATATCAAGCGAATTAGGGTTCATTCAAGATTTGGGATTCAATGGCTTCATCATGCTTTGTTAATTCATCACAATTTCATAATCATAATCATGCAAGCATACAATTTAAGCACATAGCAGGGTTTACAATACTATCAACACATAATATTCACTATTAAGAGTTCACTACGAATATCGTAATATAAACCATAACCTACCTCCACCGAAGAATTGGAATCCACAAGCAAATTCCCAAGCTTTGTTATACTTTTCCCTTGTTCGGGTCTCTCTCAATCGATCAATCTCCCTCTCTCTTTTCTTTTGTTTTGTTTTATTCCAACCCTCTTTCCTTTACCCTAATTAACAAATAATTAAGTGTGAAAGAGGACAATAAAACCCCCTAATTAAATTAAGGTTACCTCTTTTAACCCCCAAGTAATTAGACTTATTAATGTTAACCCTCAATCTTTATAATTAAGGAAAGAATAGTCCAAAACGACCCTTAAAACGTGTGGGGAAATCCTAAACTGCCTGGGATTTGCGCAACCTGTGACGGGACGTCGTGCCTGCGATGGTCCGTCACAATGGTCGTCGCAACCTCCCCAATTTCCAGGTGGACTGTGACGGCCCGTCACACCTGTGACGGTCCGTCCTGCACCTCCGTCCTGACGGTTAGAAACTCGTTTCTTGTACCAAATTCTCAAAAGTTGAAGTGTTTTGCAACGGAACCTCACGACGGTTCGTCGT
Source organism: Solanum corneliomulleri (assembly GCA_027704805.1). Lineage (NCBI taxonomy): Eukaryota > Viridiplantae > Streptophyta > Magnoliopsida > Solanales > Solanaceae > Solanum > Solanum corneliomulleri. The sequence goes on along the minus strand of JAKWIY010001860.1, from coordinate 11,225 downwards.
GGATGTGACGGCACGTCCTGCAGGTCCGTCACAATTTACAGAGAGTCGATTTTAATATCTAAATTGAAGAATTCTAAGTGTCATGGAATGAAACCTCCTCGACGGGCCGTCGTGACACCCGTCGTCCCAGCCGGTTTTCCCAGAATTACAATCTGCTGCTTAAAACGACTAAACAGGTCGTTACAATGACCTCTGAGCTAAGCATATAAGAAGTTAACTCTCTTAAAGCCTATGTTTTATAAAGTAATGTCAATCAAGGCTTTTCAATAAAAGAAAATTAGATTAGCACCGAGTGAACATGAAAATTAGAGACGGTAGGTCACCATAGTCCTCATAAGATGGTTAGCCTCATATCGAAATGTCATTGAGTGATCTTTCCATAACTGAATAACTATAATGCACCATTTTGCATAAACACAGTTTTAACATATACCTCGAAGTTAAATAATCTAATGTTCCCCGAAGGATATAGCAAGTGATATCAGTATGAAGCTATCATGTGTTAATGTTCTACCTTTGCTAGGTAAGAGAAACTTTCTTTTATGTAAGGTTCTACAACACAAAATTCCATGTTTACAACCCATGGTGTTAGTGTTGATTAAGGCTATAGTTTCCCTAAAGTAAAACGGACAATGAATTTAAATGACTAGGACTCGAAATAGAATGACCTAAGGGAAGTTATTTAGGATAGATGAGAGTAAAGAACTTAGCTATGCATTGCACAAGTATATACTTAGGAAGTTCTAGGAAGATGTTTGAATGTGTATGATTATGTTTATGTGTTTATTCATTACATTTAGTGTTGTTTACTTGTTGTGATGATATGCATGGTATGAGTCTATGATGTGGTCTTGTCCCTACATGTATAATGTTTGTCTTATATGATGAAGGTCTTGCTTGTCATGAATAAAGTTGTCTATGTTTATTGTGTTAATTTATGACATGAATGTTAAGGATTGTGGCTTCATGATAGGTTTACTAAGTGTGTGTAAGGTTATGGAGTTTAACATGTACATTGCACTAGTAGACTTAGATTGGGATTGTGTGAGTAAGGTCTTATAATTCTATATGTGAAGTAAAGTTTGTATATTGTATAATGATTAAAGTTCATTGTAATGCCTTTATGGTCTTCAGTTGAATCTGTGTCTTCTCATGTATTATACATCTATGATGTTATGTGATGGCTTGTGTAGGATGTATGTGACGTACCTCAAAATAAACTAAGGTATCTAAAGCCTCACATGTTTCTAAAAGCAAAATAACATGTAAATAAATTGTTTTATAGATTGCATAATTGATTTGAAGTGGTTGGGAGGTCAAACATCCAAGAACGACCAAGATATAAAAGGTTGGTCTTTAGACGTGCTAGTGAGTCCTTGTATGTTTGGCTTGTTTTTATGTGTTGTTTCAAGTTGCAAAACAGTGTAGGCAACCCTATTATCTTAATAGATATGTTAAGGGTTAAAACGTCCAGGTAGGACTCCTAGAAGAACACCTTAAGGGCCCCCAAGAAGGACCCACTTGTTGGACAAGGAGTCTTTAAAAAATGACCGCGTAGAACCCTGATTTGGACCTGCCAGTGCGACACACTCTCTTCCTCTCTGCAAATAAGACACGACACTAAGCTCGCTCCCTCAAAAATTATTTGGGGCAAAATTCAGAGACTGCCCTATGACGCGCAAACACTTCCCAAATCCAGGTGCATCATTTTAAGTCAATTTTGACATGTTTAAAAGTCCCAATGAGTATGGGGGTGTTTTGGTATCTTAGGGGGGCACTATTAACTCTTTTAGGGCCTTTTTAAACCCTTTCCCAAGAAAGAACTCAATACCCATTAAGAAATCAAAATCCCCAATGCTCTATTATCTTCCAAAAACCCCAAAACCTTCATCGAAGACCAAGCTCAAGGACAAGCTATGCAGATGGATTGTTTGATCTTTATTCACAGATTTTCGTTGGCATTCTCTGTCAAAATTCCAATATTTCCATACATCCATGGGTCCTTGTTAAAGTGATTTCAAAAGCATTCTAACAATGAAAATATGTTTAATTACTAAATTTATGATGAATTTCTATCCAATTTTATAAGAACCCATTATCCTCGTAATTTCTCAAAGTTACCCTATAATATGGATCTTACGATCTTTATTTATGTTTATAGTATTGCGATTACATTGTATTAATTGATTATTGCTATTATTATCTATATCAATTGAATATGAATTGTTGAGGAAAGATCAAAGATGATGATTAACTTTGAGATTTGGTAAGTTGACTTGTTTCCTCTAATTAGATTAGAATGTATACTGAATTGTGTTGATTAGTATGGTTCACTTCTTGTGGCGGTGTTTACGTTCTTGTACGCTTTTATGTGTTATGATCATGAAATTTAAGGCATTAGATGCAGAATGAATTTATGTGATGAATTCCATATTTAGGAAGTTGAAGAATTTAGCATTGATTGTAATGTCATGTTTTAAGTCAATTGATGAATGTGAAGTATAGTATAGACTTCAATACTAGTTATATAATCTAAGTGTGGATGATGTTATATGTATATGTGTGAGATTATGTTAGGGTTAGGTGGTCTATATGGAAAGTGATGAAGAACATACTTATAGCATGACCCTACCTATATAAACCCTATATGAATGTGCAATCAAAGTATGTTAGGGTTTCCTATTCTATTGTTGAATATGTACTTGCCTCCTATGATGGAATGTGAGTGTGTGTAGTCAATAGTCTTTAATACTATAGATGTGTTTGACTCAAGACTTGAGGATGTTGTATATGTTTTGTGATTTAGAGGGTTGTTTCCTCAATACTATGTGATATCCATTATGTGATCATGTTAATCAATGTATACACACTACATGCATATATATTTGTAGAGTAGATTCTTGATTATTATGGAAAGGGTAGTTTTCGTATGCATCATCACCTATTTTTATGCATGTAAGCTATATGATTAATGATGTTATGAAAAAGTATGCCTAATGGCATTTGTGTGAAGGTAGATCTCACATAAATGTACACACACGTGCAAGGACATTCTCACATAATGTAGGGTCTATGATGAAAGGAAATTCTCATCATAGAAACCTTTCAGCTCTATGTTATATGAAAAAGCAGGTTCTTGAAGCCTTCCTTATGAATTAGAGTATTAAAGGCTTGTCTATTTATATATTAAAAGGGGAGTTAGATCCTAGCACAGAGTGAACATGATAAAGGAGAGGGGGATCTTCACGTTAGAAAGTCTAGATTATCAAAATGAGAACATTCAAGTTTAGTATCTCCGGGTTCCCAAGATAGATGTTGTCACATGAGATTGAAACCTCCATGCTATTAAGTCAAGGTTTCTAGAAGCAATCTAAATGTTCCATAACTAAATGAAGGTTGTAGGTTATAGCTTGTGGATACCACTTATATAGATTTGTACTATTTGTAACACCTTAGGTAAGTGTTAACCCTCTCTTTTTCGGTTTGGGAGTAAAACGCCAGATTCCATGTAGCTCATATGGTCTATGTCGGTTATGGCTAAATCTCCCAATGTAATAAACGAACCAATATAATATTATGGACTCTAATCAAAACTTCTTGAGAGGATTACATATTATAGATAGGAATATGACCAATACCCATGCATTGCACAAGTGAACTTTAATAAAGATAAGACTAACACATGTATACAAGTAATAGTTATGTGATGTTATGTATGAATTGTATGAATGTGTTGTTAAGTTACTTTGCTATACTAAGGCATGGATTATGTATATGTCTGTGAATTACACTTATTGATGCTAAGTGAGTTTACTTAGTATATGTAAGGGTATGAGAATCCATGTGTACATTGTACCAGTAAGATTGTAAAGAGGGTTGTGAGGGTGGTGTACTTACTATATGAAATAAGTGAGTTTAGGACAAAAGTGTAATAGGTATGATGATGTATTCCTATGATGTTATGAAGTATGATGATTCCTTATTTGATGCTATGAAGTATGTGGCCTTAGGTCTAGTTATGAATGAAAGAGTTATGACTTATTATGTATGTTATGCCTTGTTAGGGTGACTTCTTAGGTATACTTTGTTGAAGTAGCATTATGGATGCTACCTACACATTGCACTAGTGTAACTTAGGAATCTTCTCCTTGTGTGAAGTTTATGTTTATGTACTGTTTAAGTCTTATGAATATATGTAGTTATGTTATGAATTATATTATAAAAGACTATAGTAAGGTGACCTCAAGGTGATACATTGTACTAAGTACACTTGAGGGTTACTTAATGAATGAAGTAAGATAAAAGAGAGGTAATGATTTTAGATATTTAGTATGCCTCAAAGTATGACAAATGGATTTAAGTTCTATTATGAGTAGTATCCATGTCTATATGATGTATGTGAACTATATTGAGCTTATATGTGCCAATGTTTATCGGGTTTACTATAAAGACATGACGCATGACTATTGACTAAATTTATATTTAAATGAATGTTTTTGCATGGTTTTCATACTTAGTACATTCTTATACTAATACCATTCTTCTTCATCTTTTTACGTTAAGTGTAGGTGGTGATGGTTAAAGGATGTCTTTAAACTGAACAGTTAGGACGGATCTCCCAAGATCAATTGAATCAGCCCTTATGATTCAGGGGTTACCCACACAAAGATGGTTCTTAAAGTTTATGTAAAATCTTAGAATTATATTTTATGTTGTTAAGGGCGGTGTCCATATTCTATTATATTGAGTTATGTCTTAAGATGACAAAGAGACTTAGGGTCTACTTATGTAATTATGATTTTACATATATATTATATATATATAATATATATATATATATATATAATATTAGGTAAAGATTCTAGCATATGATGTACTATGAAAAGTTTTAAATTTTCTGCATTTTTTATTACGATTATGCAATGAAAGACGTCTAAGAGCTTATCCTAGACCTCCGAGAGGTCAACGACGTCGTGCCACGATCTAAGAGTGCTCTAACTAATATGGGGTACTTCTGGTCTTTACAATGTATGTATAAGTACTTTGTATCCTCAAGGGTACATTGCACCATGTATCATTAGAGGGTTATATTGTGGAGTTAAGAAGTCAAAAGAAGTTAAGCTCACTGTAAAATGAAGTCATTGCTAAGAGAAAAATGGGGGTTACTGTAAAGTGGCTCCAAATGTGTCTAAATGAATTGTATGATTTTACATGATATATGACCATTGAATATGCATACATGAAGTATGTCAATTGTATACATGCTATTGTATCAAAGTTTTATGAATATTTCTGAAAAAGGCATGATACATTGTTTGAAGTAAAATATCCCTTTTAAATGCATGATTTTGCATGGTTGTCATACTTAGTTCATTCTTGAATTAACTCCATTCTTCTCTACCTATTAACACAAATTGTAGGTTATGGATGCTTAATGGATGTCTTTAAATGACGAGGATCTTGATATGTGATTTCCAAGATCTAGGAAAGGAATCCTTAAGTTCAAGGATTTCCTAAGAGGTGTCTTTACTGTGAAGTCTTTTAATATTGTACTTATGATTTATGTTTTATGGGAGTTGTCCCTAATATTTTTCAATGGTGTTGAGTCCAAGACAGCAAAAAGAGACTAGAGTCTTAAACTATGTATTATGATATTTTATATATATATATTGGAACTAATGTCCTAGCATATGATGTGCTATGAAAGTTTTAAATTTTCCGATGAATATATCTATTGAAAATGCAATAATTGATGACTATGGGCTTGTGTAAGACCTTCGAGAGGTCAAGTATGTCATGTTACTTCTAGGTGGTGCTCCCCGTATATGACAAACATGGTATAAGAGATGAGGTTTATGAAAGTTGTTTTAGGTTCCAAAATCCTCATATTGACATGTCTAATAGAGTCTCATTCATTGGGTGTGAGTCGTGACACATCCGTGTGCGAGAGGCTATAGGAGGATAGAGATTCCCATCTTCCTCATTCTCATGTCGGCCATAGAAGTTAACTCTATAAGATATTTGTCTTATTTTTTCTGGTTCTGTGGTCTTTCAGATGTGATTGCTTGGATAATTTTGTATCTTATGTTTGGGGAGAAAAGATGAGTTTTGATGTTTATCTTGGTTTTATGGTTAGATAAGTGTATGTGAAGGTGAACTTATGTTATGTTGATATGATGCCCTTTGTGGCTATGTATGGGATCTATGTTAAATACAATGTTATGTTGATAAATGTATGTCATTATATGGTTAAGGCATGTTAGAAGTTGTTATAGTTCAATTGGGTTTCCTTTTGGAATAATAAGTGTCCTTATGTGTCTGCATGATCATAGTCTTATGTATGGTTCAGACTTAAAATGCTTTGTAAAATGTGTAAAATAATTGAGATACATATTGCCTCTATATGTATGTGTAATGGTTCAAATGTTACCCTTTGTATATAAGTGGTTCTTCATAGTTTCCTTATTAGGATTGGAGTATTTAGTATGGGCTTGATCCTACAAGTGAGGTAGCATGCATATCTTTGTAGGGTGATAATGTGTGTTTGTTTGACCTAGAAGTTACCTTACTATAAAGTATAAAGAAAAGAATCAGTCCTTATGCCTAACTGTCCTCTATTGTTTCCCCTAATGTTGTATGAACTTGGTGTCGATGGTATTGTTGAAAACCTTATGTGGTTCGGTAGTATGACCTAACTTGGTGATTAGGGATAATTTGCCTAGAAGATAAGGATTAAAATGCCATTTAGTGTTCCATGTTGAGTTATTGTAATTCCTTTTAAAGTAGTAATCACTTTTAAGTGATGAAAATGGAGGTTGGTAAGTTAAGATTATCTTAAGGTTGAGTTAAGTTGCTCTTAAATGGGTACCCTAAGGGGGGGATTGTGATGTTTTAAGTAAGGTTGTAGATATTTCTATCTTTTCAGACTATTCTTACTTGAACATGAAACAAATGAAATCTTCGTAAGCTTGTACATGATAGGAGTCTTGCATAAATTATAAGTTACACGTTTCCATATGTTATGAATGTCTGAATCGAAACTATGTTAATCCTGTTTTGATGATCCTAAAATACTTGAAAAATTTTTTTTGATCAAATTATGGGTTTCTCATGTTGATTGTGCATCTTGATATACCGGGTGTGCATTTATTCATGAGATAATCTATGAAACATGTTTGAAGTCACTTTTGAGGTGTAAGGTTTAGCCTTATAATGAGAAATTGAACCTTTTTAAAATAAAAAAGTCGGGTTTCTTGAAAGTTATGTGACTTTTACGTTTTGGGAAGCATGATTATAGGTTAACTTTTGAAAAGTGAAGGCATGTTTAGCCATTGTACTTGTGTGTGCCTAAAAACTGTGATATTTTCCCAAATTGATGCTTTCTTATGAAGGTAAGAGATATGCTAGAAATTAAAATTTTGTGAAATGTCTTCAAATATTAATGATATGCTTCGTGTGAATTACCATTTTTACTTCACTTGGAAAGAAGTTTGAGCATTCTATGGTTAAAAGTTGAGGAATTCTCATTTTTTTCAGTAAAGTTGACTTTTGTGCCTTGCTTATGTAAGAAGTCATGAGAAGGACATTTCTCCATGGACACAACTGAGCAATTTTGTTTGAGTATGAAGTTCATATCACTAGTTTTAATTCAATAAATATCCTTGTTGATTCAATAGACTCAAGTCTGTGTGCATTGATGTATGAGTGCTTCTTGAGTGCTTGGTTGAATATACCTATGTGTGATTTTACAAGATGAGCTCGTAATGAAATGAAGTGTAATGAGTTTGTTATGATTAGGAGAATGATGTTCCTCCTATAAACATAAGAAGTGACTCTGTGTTTGATTCATTAAGCATGAGTGAGTGAAAGTGTGGCATGCTTGTGTTGCATTGAGTTCTAAGTGGTGTGAAATTTGTGTTGCCTTTCTTTTTGGTGACATTGATTTTTATGTGGTGATGTTACGAATATGGTGAGATTCTCTATGGTTCATTGAAGCCCTTGATGTGTTTAAAGTTCCCCAAGTGTCATTCGAGGAGGAATGTTCCCAAGTGGGGGATTCGTAAGACCCCAAAATGAGTTAGGGTGTAGAGATACTCACATGTTCCTATAACATTTTAAACATTTTAATTAAGTGTTTTAATGTATGAATTATTTATTTGAGGTGATTTGGAAGTCAAACTTCAAGGGACGACCAAGACGTTCGACGACTAGTCACCAAAGGGGCCTTACAATTTTTTATGTGCTTAAGTGTGTGTCATGGGATTATGAAGTCCTTATTTTATTAATAAATAAGTTTATAGGAATTATGTTAAGTTTTATGAAGTTTAGAGGTCAATTGTCCAAGAACGTCCAAGACGTTCGAAAGTTAGCCCTTGAGACGTGCATGTGTGTCTTGAGTGTGATTATAATGTTTGAAGGTGTTGGTTGTGTTTTTTTTGGGGGAACCAGATGTGAAACGTCCTTGAAATGTTAAGATTTATATTTACATTGGAAACTCCTAGGTATGAATTCCCAACGGCCCCGCAAAAGGCCCTCAAAGAGGAGCTAAATCTTGTCGAGACATACCCCACGTTGATGGTGAGGCATCGTCCAAAACTTATCCTGCTGAAGTCTTAACTCAATTGAAAAGCCTCAGTCCCAAACGACGGCCTGCTGTACGGTCCGTCGATTGACCTACTGGGTGTCATTTGAGACCGTCGATGAAGGTTGTTTACAACTGCCACACACGCTGTCTCATTATCGGGTTAATGGAAAATTCACCCCACGTGCTAACCTGAGACTAGTTTGTTTATTTTGTAATTTTAGGTGTATTTAAGAGATTGACAAATGTGAATACCCCATACCCCATCCTGCATAAAAATTTAGCCTTCTCTCTCCCATAATATTCTCTAGAAACCTCCATTGGAGGTGAAGCTCAAGAACAACTTCGAGCTTGGATTCTCCATGATGATTTCGTTTTTCCTTCATCCAACAAAGCAATGATGATCCTTCACCTCTAGTTAATATTCCATCTAGAGAGTTCCTTTCAATGTTTTCAATGCAAGTTCATGAACAAGTATCTCCTTATTCAATCTAACGATGGGTTGTTTCTCAAATGTTTTTCAAAACCATAATGTTTAATGAATTTATTACTAGCTACTGATGTGAATGTTATTATCGATCCAATTCCTTGTTAAACCCATGTTCTCTCAAATTCTCGATTTAGCCTATATTGTGGGCTTGGTGATCTTGATCTTATGTTAATCAATTTTTTGTTGTATTATGTTATATTTCTTAAATCTAATGTATTTATTGTATATTTATGGTGAATTTTGTATGAGTGATCCATGTGGATCATGTATTCATGGTTTGCATAAAATCTATGTTCTTCTATCTTCCATTGATTCCTAATGTAGCATGCTTACTGCTACCTCAATTTTATGGAAATTATATACTATTTCATTTAGGTTATGATCTATTAAATTACTGACTTATATAGATATTATTGATGAATTGTAGGTATGAATCCTTGATGATCAAAGTAAAGGAGTCTTGGTAAGGACTGATCTAGATTTTTCTAGCCTATAGGTTGGATATTGTAATGCATATGATGTGATCTTAATCCTACGGTAGATAAAGGATGATTTATTTTAGTATGCTATCGCCATATATACTTCCCAACATGTATATTATTGATGAAATATGATTGATGATCAATGCAAGGGAAATTGGTTAATGATATATGTCTCTCTCATTTCTAGTGTATTGGTGATGTAGTTTACTTGTTAGTAGCATGATCTTGTAGTGAAATATGCATGATTTCATTTATATTAAAGTACAATTAGCTACTTCCTTATATTTTATTGAGGATAAGAAATGTGTATTTATCAATGATGATCAAAGGTTGATGAATTGGTAAGAATGTCTCCTACTCTCTACTTCTTATAGAATTCGTAGTGATGAAGCCTTTTATGGAATTGTGTGGTATGGTCAACTTATGGTGGCGGTGTTTACTTTATTGTCAATATATATTTGATGTGATCATGGACTTGAAGGCAATTCTATTATGAAGGTGTTGTGGTTATGATCGCCAAATCTGAAGCATGCCTAGTCTTGTATTCTAGTTGTGATCTAGGTTGTGTTGTTAATGTATAAGCATGTGAAAGACTATGTTAGGGTTATGTTTATGTGCTTCCATTGATGAGTATAAATTATTAATGTCCCTTAACTATGTACCCCTATGTGAATGTGTGAATAGCTAAGGTTAGGAGTCTTAAGTGTATTATGAAGTTAGCTTGTCTACTATTGTAGTATGCGTTGTGTGGTCTATACTTTAAGGTGCATTATGGTCTTAAGAGGGTGGCTTACCCAATGTGTTTTTGATGTCCAGTTAGTAATCATGTTTACCAATATACACACACACTTATTCATTATGCACGCTTACAATGTAGTAAAGGTTCATGGTATCTAATGAAAGGTTGTTGTCAAATTCACTAATGTCTACTACTATTCATGTAAGGTATGTCTATGAAGAATGTTATGTATTCCATTAAATAGGATGACTTGATAGATTTACGAGTACGGGAAAGAGTATGGGACCTTGTCTATTCATTGCACATGTGTGCCATGATAAGGTATTTCTTAAGTTTTGTTCTATGTAGATGAATATGAATGCATGATATGATACGATCATTTCTTATATGCTATAATGTGAAGCATATGGTATGATGAAGTATGATTGTGCCTAGTTTCTACATGTGTTTATATGAAAGGATTGCTTATATAGTTACACTTGTTCACTTGTGCATAAATTACATGAAGTATGAATATGTGTGGTATAAAGGTGTTATGTGAAAGGCTTGCTCACGTGTACATACGCACACATGAATGGTGATATGGTAAATAGAGGGCCGCTTGAAAGGTGTTTTGAAGAGTACCCTAAACTAGATAGGTGTTTGAATATGCTATGTCCATGTGAAAGGGTTTCTCACATGATATAGGTTGATGAACTCTATTCTATGACCTATGAGCTTTAGCATACGAGTTAACTCTCACTACACCATTTTAGGCCTATGGCCACACTAAATCTGACTAACGCTTGAAAAGTGTTGCCTAAAAAATTTTTGGGAACACTTTTAAAATGTAGCCTAAATTTTTATGTTCTGGCAACAATAATATTGGCAACACTTGTAAAGTGTACCCTTTAATGGTATTGGTTACACTTTTTAAGTGTTATCATAGTATGA
>JAKWIY010001859.1:0-14432 GCA_027704805.1 Solanum corneliomulleri | reverse complement strand
TTTCCATATAATATAATTGTCCAATTATTATCCCAAAATGGCTATTGACGGCATATCAATATTCCATTGGAAATCTGACATACTTTCAAAGGGAACACCATCAATAATTTCTAAAAAAAACCAACTACATATCTATAACTAGTTATGACATTGTAACGACCTGTTTAGTCGTTTTGAGCAGTAGATTTTATTTCTGGAAAAACTGGTTGAGACGACGGATCCCACGACGGACCGTCATGGGCACGACGGACCGTCGCAGCGGTCTCATTTCAAAACACTTAGAATTTAGAAATTTGGGTACTGAAATCGACTCTCTGAACTTCGCGACGAAATGGCAGGACGGATCGTCACAGACCCTTAGTGAAATTTAGTCTCTGAAGTCTGTGACGGAAGCAGCAGGACGGACCGTCGCAGGCACGACGTCCCGTCACAGGCTGCATAATCCCAGGCTGGGTCGGATTTCTGTTAAATCTTTTAAGGGGCGTTTTGGACTATTCCTGCTATAATTATAAATCTAGTGGGTTAATGTTAATAGTTTAACTACTTGGGGGTTAAAGGTTATAACCTTGAATTAGTTAATGGGTTAATTCATCATCTTTTAGACTTAATTATATGCTAATTAGGGTAAAAGAAAGAGGGTTTGAATAAGAAAAATAGAAAGAACAAGAGAGGGAGAAACGATCGAGAGAGAGAGGAACGAAGAGGGAAATAACGCTTTGAGAAATTTGCTTGCTTGATCACGAATCTTTGGTGGAGGTAGGTTATGGTTTATGCTATTCGTAGTAAACTCTTAATAGCGAATGATATGTATTGGGTAGTATTGTAAACCCTTATATATGCTTAATTGTATGCTTGCATGAATGTGATTATATAATTGTGATAAAATAAGCATGATGAAGCTATTGAATCCTAAATCTTGAAAAACCCTAATCTATTTTGTTAATGATGATGCCTTGGTATAAAAGAAGTCTTGATGAACGAAAGTAGTGAGATTAGGGGATCGGGTGTCAGGTTCCGACACCAGGATAGTAATAGAGGATCGGGTGTCACGTTCCGACACTAGGATAGTATATGAGGATCGGAGTGTCATGTTCCGACACCAGGATAGTATATGGACGGGTGTCACGTCCGACACTAGGATAGTATATGAGGATCGGAGTGTCACGTTCCGACACCAGGAAGTATATGGATCGGGTGTCACGTTCCGACACCAGGATAGTATATGAGGATCGGAGTGTCACGTTCCGACACCAGGAAGTATAGTATAGGATCGGGTGCCACGTTCCGACACCAGGATAGTATATGAGGGTCGGAGTGTCACGTTCCGGCACTAGGATAGTATATGGATCGGGTGTCACGTTCCGACACCAGGATAGTATATGAGGATCGGAGTGTCACGTTCCGACACCAGGATAGTATATGGAGCGGAGTGTCACCTACCGACACGAGAGGAATAAAGATAATGAATCTTGAAATATGTTAATATACTCAATTTAATGAACCTATTTCCCAAATGAGTATGGTATTGAGGCTTGAGTTCTCATGGGTGTACTTGGCGTTACTTAATTATGATTATAGAACTTGATGTTGCTATCTTTTGAGTATTGTAGTTGGTTTTTATGATATTACCTGGTATATACTGTTTTCTATTTTGAGTTGGCCGATGATACCTACTCAGTACTGTGTTTTGTACTGACCCCTACTTTATGTTCCTTTCTTTGTTATTGTGGAGTGCAGCAAAACGTCGTCGTCTTCAACTTCAACACAACGCAAACTCTAGCCAGTCTTCATTACAACTGATTTCAGGGTGAGCTAATGCTTCTAGCTTGGACTGGATCTTCTTCCTCATGTCTTCATGCCTTGAAGTTCCGGCAGGACTAGCTTTTTACTGATTTAGCTTCTTAGATACTCTTAGATTTAGTAATTTGAGGATAGATGTTCTTGTGATGATGACTTCAAGATTTTGGGGATAATAATAGTTATTGAGTTTTAGAAGTTATTTAATCAATGTTCATTAATGAGATTTAAGTCTTCCGCATTACTTTCTGTTGATATTATATTGAAATGTTGGGTTTTGTATTGGTTGGTTCGCTCACAAAGTAGGATAAGTGTGGGTGCCACTCGCGGCTCGATTTGGGTCGTGACAAACTTGGTATCGGAGCATTAGGTTCGTTGGTCTCATCACACAAGAACGAGTCTAGTAGAGTCTTAAGGAACGGTAGGGGGACACCTTTACTTTTCTTTGAGAGGCTATAAGACTTTAGGAAAATTCCATTCTTTCATTCTTTCTTTCGTGCTATTACTTGGATCCCATTGGTATCTAGGTGATACAAATTGGTATCTGACCATCTTCACTCAATTTCGCAGATGGTTAGAACTAGAACAACAACCGCCCCAACACCGACACCGGCAAGACAAGAAGCGTCTGAGCCAGCCACTGGGGTTGTAGCTCGAAGAGGAGTAGTGGCAAGAGGTCGTGGAAGAGGTCGTGCGAGGACGTCCTCTAAAGGAAGAGGACAAGCACCTAGCCCAACTAGTACTAGGGCGGTGACTCCTCCAATGACTGAGGAAGTGATAAGAGAGGGTGAGGAAGGGGAGAATGAACAAGTGCAGGATGAGGAATTACCACCCCAACCTACCCCAGAGATGATTAATCAGGTTCTTGCTTATCTTAGCGGGTTATCTGATCAAGGCCAGACACCTCCAGTGTTTTCTGCACCAGCGCCTCAGGTTCCGGAGGTACAACATGCAGCTACTGTGGCTCCCCGCATGGATGCCTCATTGGGAATAGGCACGTTTCCTCGTCTGACTACAGGGCCTATAATGACAAGTGATCAGCATGAACTTTTCAGTAAGTTCTTGAAATTGAAACCTCCTGTCTTCAAGGGTGCTAAATCTGAGGATGCCTATGATTTTCTGGTTGATTGTCATGAGCAACTACACAAAATGGGCATAGTGGAACGATTTGGCGTTGAGTTTGTAACCTATCAGTTTCAGGGAAATGCCAAAATGTGGTGGCGGTCACATCTTGAGTGTCAACCTGCACACGCACCACCTATGACTTGGGCGTCATTCTCTAGCTTATTTATGGAGAGGTATATCCCCCGAACCTTGAGGGATAGGAGGAGGGATGAGTTCTTGAGCCTAAAGCAAGGTAGGATGTCGGTTACTGCATATGAGGCTAAGTTTCGTGCATTATCCCGGTATGCCACCCAACTTTTTTTCAGTCCACAAGAAAGGATTCGCCATTTTGTGAAGGGCTTGAGGTCAGAATTGCGGATTTCAGCCTTACAGGTAGCGGCTACAGCGAAATCCTTTCAGGAAGTGGTCGATTTCGTGATAGAGGTAGAGGGAGTGAAGCTAGATGACTTCACCCTGGCATCGACATCTAAAAGATTTCATAAGGGAGGTGAGTTTAATGGCTCTTACTCTAGAGGACAGGGTTCAGGAGGTTACTCAGTCCGACCAATTCAGTCCTCACTACAGACTGTAGTTGGGGGTCCACCTCAGACCGGTCAACATTTCTCTAAGGTTGGAGGTTATTCCCAGACTTCGTCATTCTCACAGAGACCGATGCTTGAACCTAGAGAATGTTATGGATGTGGGGAGACTGGACACATTAGAGGGTATTGTCCAAAACAGAGTTACCGACCTCCCATAGTAGAGGTAGAGGTGGTCATGGAAGAGAGCCGTCATTCTGGAGGACGTGGTGGTCGAGAGGTAATGGTGGTCACCAAAACGGTCGGGGTGACGGGCAAACTGGAGCCACTACAGCACAACATGGTAGGGGCAACGGGAGACAAACGATAGGGCCCATTGTTACGCTTTCCCGGGCGGTCTGAAGCGGAGACATCTGATGCTGTTATCACAGGTAATCTTTTGGTTTGTGATTGCATGGCTTCTGTATTGTTTGATCCTGGATCCACATTTTCATATGTATCTCCTCATTTGCTACTGGTCTTAATTTACATTATGAATTGCTTGACATGCCTATTCGTGTGTCTACTCCGGTGGGTGAGTCTGTGATAGTTGAAAGGGATATAGGTCTGTCTGGTGACTTTTGTGGGGAGCAATACTTCGTAGACTTGGTTATCTAGAAATGGTTGACTTCGATGTAATTCTGGGTATGACTTGGCTTTCTCCAAATTTTGCAATCTTAGATTGTAATGCTAAAACGGTGACGTTAGCCAAGCCTGGGACAGATCCGTTAGTGTGGGAGGGCGACTACACTTCCACTCCGGTTCGTATCATCTCCTTTCTTAGTGCTAAGAGAATGGTTAGTAAAGGGTGTTTATATTTCTTGGCACACCTCGGAGATGATACTACCCAAGTACCTTCAATTGAGTCGGTTTTGATAGTCCGTGAGTTTCTGGATGTGTTTCCTGCAGACCTTCCTGGTATGCCACCGGATAGGGATATTGACTTTTGCATTGATCTTGAACCGGGTACCCGCCCCATTTCCATACCCCCTTATAGAATGGCTCCCGCAGAGTTAAGAGAGTTAAAGGCCAACTTCAAGAGTTGTGAGCAAAGGCTTCATTAGACCAAGTGCATCTCCTTGGGGTGCTCCGGTTTTGTTTTGAAGAAGGAAGGAGGAAGCTTTCGGATGTGCATAGACTACAGGACAACTGAAAAGGGTAACTGTTAAGAACAAGTATCCTCTTCCTCGCATTGATGATTTGTTCGATCAGTTACAAGGTGCTTGTACCTTCTCAAAAATTGATTTGAGATCTAGTATCATCAATTGAAAATACGGGCAACGGATGTGGCCAAGACTGCTTTTCGGACCAGGTATGGGCAGGCATTATGAGTTCTTAGTAATGTCTTTTGGCTTACGAATGCCCCTGGTGCTTTCATGAGCTTGATGAATGGGATTTTTAAGCCATATCTGGATCTCTTTGTCATTGTATTCATTGATGATATATTGGTATACTCAAAGAGCAGAGAAGGACACTGAGGAGCACTTGAGAATTGTATTGGAAATGTTGAGGGAGAGAAAAAGCTTTATGCCAAATTCTCCAAGTGTGAGTTTTGGCTAGATGCAGTGTCCTTCTTGGGGCATGTGGTTTCTAAGGATGGGGTGATGATGGTGGATCCTTCCACGATTGAAAACAGTGGAAGAGTTGGGCAAGACCCACTAATGTTACAAGGTGAGGAGCTTTGTTGGTTTAGCTAGCTACTACCGCCGATTTGTCAAGGGATTCTCTTCTATTGCTTCCCAATTGACAAGCTTGACTAAGGAATGTTCCATTTGTATGATCGAACAAGTGTAAGAAAGCTTTCAGAAGCTCAAGACCTTGTTGACTACTGCACCCATTCTTACCTTGCCAGTAGTAGGAAGGTAAGAATTTCATTGTTATGTAATGCATCCTATTGGGGTTTGGGTTCACTGCTAATGCAAGAGAAGAATGTAATTCTATGCTTCAAGGCAATTAAAAGTGCAGGAACGCAATACCCGACCCATGACTTGGAGTTGGCCGCGGTAGGTAGTGTTTGCATTAAAGCAATGGAGACACTATTATATGGGGTTAAGTGTGAAGTCTATACGGATCATCGTAGCCTACAGTATGTCTTTACTCAGAAAGATTTGAATTTGAGACAGAGGAGATGGATGGAACTACTGAAGGACTACGATATCACTATTCTGTATCATCCGGGAAAAGCTAATGTTGTGGCGAAGATTGCTTTAAGTAGAAAGGCAGGAAGCATGGGAAGTCTAGCTCACTTGCAAGTTTCTAGACGCCATTGGCTAGAGAAGTTTAGATCTGGCTAATGACCTTATGAGGTTAGAAGTAAATGAGAAGGGAGGATTTTGGCTTGTGTGGAGGCAAGATCTTCTTCCTTGACAAGATTAAGGGAAAAGCAGTTTACTGATGAGAAACTAAGCCGAATTCGGGATATGGTGTTGCGAGGAGAGGCCAAAGAGGCAATAATTGATGAGGAAGGTGTTTTGAGGATTAAGGGAAGGGTATGTGTACCCCGCATCGATGATTTGATCCACACTATTCTTACAGAGGCTCATAGTTCAAGGTATTCTATACATCCTGGTGCAACCAAGATGTACGTGACCTAAAGCAACATTTGGTGGAGTAGAATGAAGCGTGACATTGTGGATTTTGTCGCCAAATGTCCAAATGTCAGCAAGTGAAGAAGTATGAACACCAGAGGCCGGAGGAACACTTCAGAGAATGCCAATTCCGGAATGGAAGTGGGAGAGAATCGCAATGGACTTCGTGGTTGGTCTTCCAAAGACAATGGGTAAGTATGACTCCATTTGGGTAATTGTTGACAGATTAACTAAGTCTGCTCATTTCATTCCGGTCAAGGTGACTTACAATGCAGAGAAGTTAGCCAAACTTTACATCTCGGAAGTTGTTCGATTGCATGGGGTTCCACTCTCCATCATATCAGATAGAGGTACTCAGTTTACTTCTAAGTTTTGGAAAACATTGCATGCGGAATTGGGTACTAGGTTGGACATGAGTACTGCGTTCCTCCTCAGACCGATGGTCAGTCTCAGCGAACGATTCAAGAGTTGGAGGATATGCTTGTGCATGTGTGATAGAATTTGGTGGCCATTGGGATAGCTTCTTACCCTTAGCAGAGTCTCCTACAACAATCGCTATCACTCAAGTATTGATTTCCCCATTTGAAGCACTGTATGGGAGAAGATGTAGGTCTCCCATTGGGTGGTTTGATGCATTTGAAGTTAGACCTTGGGGTACTGAACTTCTGAGGGAATCATTAGATAAAGTGAAATGCATTCAAGAAAAGCTTTTAGCGGCTCAAAATATGCAGAAGGAATATGCCGATCGGAAGGTTAGAGACTTGGAGTTTATGGAGGGTGAGCAAGTCTTACTGAAGGTTTCGCCCATGAAAGGGGTGATGCAGTTTGGTAAGAGAGGTAAGATTAGTCCGAGGTATATTGGTCCCTTTGAAGTTCTGAAGCGCGTACGGGAGGTAGCTTATGAATTAGCCTTGCCCCCAGGACTGTCCGGAGTGCATCCGGTATTTCATGTGTCTATGTTGAAAAGATACCATGGGGATGGAAACTACATCATTCGTTGGGATTCGGTTCTGCTTGATGAGAATTTGTCTATGAGGAGGAACCTGTTGCTATTGGATAGAGAAGTCCGCAAGTGAGGTCGAGGGAGATTGCATCCATCAAGGTTCAATGGAAGAACGGCCGGTTGAAGAGTCCACTTGGGAGAAGGAGGCTGATATGCAAGAAGATACCCACATCTGTTTACAGATTCAGGTACTCCTTTTCGCCCTGTTTCTTTTCTTGTGATCGTTCGAGGACGAACGATGGGTAAATTGGTATCTATTGTAACGACATGTTTAGTCGTTTTGAGCAGCAGATTTTATTTCTGGAAAAACTGGTTGAGACGACGGATCCCACGACGGACCGTCGCGGGGGTCTCGTTTCAAAAAACTTAGAATTTACAAATTTGGGTACTGAAATCCACTCTCTGAACTTCGCGACGAAATGGCAGGACGGACCGTCACAAGTGTGACGGGCCGTCACAGACCCATAGTGAAATTCAGTCTCTGAAGTCTGTGACAGAAGCAGCAGGACGGACCATCGCAGGCACGACGGCCCATCACAGGCTGCGTAATCCCAGGCTGGGTTGGATTTCTGTTAAATGTTTTAAGGGGCGTTTTGGAATATTCCTGCTATAATTATAAATCTAGTGGGTTAATGTTAATAGTTTAACTACTTGGGGGTTAAAGGAGATAACCTTGAATTAATTAATGGGTTAATTCATCATCTTTTATACTTAATTATATACTAATTAGGGTAAAATAAAGAGGGTTTGAATAAGAAAAATAGAAAGAACAAGAGAGGGAGAAACTATCGAGAGAGAAAGGAACGAAGAGGGAAACAACGCTTTGGGAAATTTGCTTGCTTGATCACGAATCTTCGGTGGAGGTAGGTTATGGTTTATGTTATTCGTAGTAAACTCTTAATAGCAAATGATATGTATTGGGTAGTATTGTAAACCTTTCTATATGCTTAATTGTATGCTTGCATGAATGTGATTATATAATTGTGATAAAATAAGCATGATGAAGCTATTGAATCCTAAATCTTGAAAAACCCTAATCTACTTTGTTAATGATGATGCCTTGGTATAAAAGAAGGCTTGATGAACAAAAGTAGTGAGATTAGAGGATCGGGTGTCACGTTCCGACACCAGGATAGTAATAGAGGATCGGGTGTCACATTCCGACACCAGGATAGTATATGAGGATCGGAGTGTCACGTTCCGACACCAGGATAGTATATGGATCGGGTGTCACATTCCGACACCAGGATAGTATATGAGGATCGGAGTGTCACGTTCCGACACTAGGATAGTATATGGATCGGGTGTCACGTTCCGACACCAGGATAGTATATGAGGATCGGAGTGTCACGTTCCGACACCAGGATAGTATATGGATCGGGTGTCACGTTCCGACACCAGGATAGTATATGAGGATCAGAGTATCACGTTCCGCACCAGGATAGTATATGGATCGGGTGTCACGTTCCGACACCAGGATAGTTTATGAGGATCGGAGTGTCACGTTCTGACACCAGGATAGTATATGGAGCGGAGTGTCACGTACCGACACGAGAGAAATAAAGATAATGAATCTTGAAATATGTTAATATACTCAATTTAATGAACCTATTTCCCAAATGAGTACGGTATTGAGGCTTGAGTTCTCATGGGTGTACTTGGCGTTACTTAATTATGATTATAGAACTTGATGTTGCTATCTTTTGAGTATTGTAGTTGGTTTTTATGATATTACCTGGTATATACTGTTTTTTATTTTGAGTTGGCCAATGATACGTACTCAGTACTGTGTTTTGTACTGACCCCTACTTGTATGTTCCTTTCTTTGTTATTTGTGGAGTGCAGCAAAGGTACCGTCGTCTTCAACTCAACCGCAACTCTAGCCAGTCTTCATTACACCTGATTTCAGGGTGAGCTAATGCTTCTAGCTTGGACTGGATCTTCTTCCTCATGTCTTCATGCCTTGAAGTTCCGGCATGGACTAGCTTTTTACTTATTTTAGCTTCTTAGATACTCTTAGATTTAGTAATTTGAGGATAGATGTTCTTGTGATGATGACTTCAAGATTTTGGGGATAATAATAGTTATTGAGTTGTAGAAGTTATTTTATCAATGTTCATTAATGAGATTTAAGTCTTCCGCATTACTTTCTGTTGATATTATATTGAAATGTTGGGTTTTGTATTGGTTGGTTTGCTCACAAAGTAGGATAAGTGTGGGTGACACTCGCGGCTCGATTGGGGTCGTGGACACTATCACTTTGACAAATTTCATAATAATTATAAGAAAGATTTAAAGAAAATTAAACCCCAACAAATTTTCAGAATCTATATGTCACAATTAAATTCCTATATATTTAGTACCCACCCATTACCATTAACTTTCAAACAAAACTCACAAATCCTTTTTTCTTTACCAAACCTACAGTAACCACTTCAATTTCTTATATAACTCTTAACGAATTAAAAGAATTAATTAACATAAAACTGATCTTTATACATGTATTGTTTCATCCACCAACAATAATAATTCATTTAATACCCTCTAGTCCGTAATTATATGTAAATAACATGTGCATATATGTACAGGAAATCAAAAACTAGTTTCACATATTAGTGTAAATTATACACGTTTTAACTTAAAAATCTACTCCTTATTACATTAAAACTTAATAGAAAGGATGAAAATAATTACCTTGACGCCTTGAGAGGAAAATACTGATTTTTCTCCTCCTTTTCCCTTTTCTTTTCTCCCTTTCTTTTCTTTTCTTATCTGCGTTTTTTTTTTTTTACTTTTTTTCAAATCGTTCTTTTTTTCTCATGTAAGCTGTCACAGGCTTTTGACAATTTAGGGCACTTTGCCCCTTTTTTTTATTTTATTTTATTCATTTATTTAATAATTCGTTTTCTATTTTTTTTTAATTTTTTTTTTTGCAATAAAATATTTTTTTATTAAATCTAAAATCATGTCACTCATTGTTACAAGTCATATAAATTATTTATAAAATCTACTAAAAAGGTTAATATAAAACTAATAGTTGGAATTTCTAAAACGACTAAGAGGGTCGTTACATTATCCACCACTAAAAATCATGTTCGTCCTCGAACATAAAATAGGTGAAGGAAGAATTATTGACGTTATCAAAAATCTAATGCATGACCTTCCAGAGTCGTTGTTCATCTCTCCATGAAAGCTTATCTTTAACACGATTCTATCAAGACCAACTACCAAGAACTGAACTATAGAGAATTTGACAGATCTACATATCAGAAGTGATTGTCAAGCTACATACTAACCCATGAACGAATTTAAACTGAAACCCCTGGACCATAACACAATAATCATGACAAATCCTTTCTCACATAGCAAAGATAATGTTCTATTGATACTAGCTACAACTAGAAGTGAACCTGAACCAATCATCACATACTAATAGTGCACAAACCATCACACATCTTATAACGATTCCCTTTTCAGAACACAATCTTTTTACAAGTTTAAGTTATAAAAATCTGATCTTTAGACTTCGGGTATCCATCAAGGAGAATCAAAACATACATAATCCAAATAAGAACAAGATAAAGTAAGCACCCAACAAGTGGTACACTCTAGGATGCAAAACCATTAACAACACTGTCAGATAACTGTAACTCTTCATGTAAGCTCTTCTATAAAAAAATTCATACGCAATGGCGTGCATGTAGAACCAATAGTATACTTCTACTTTCTCAAACAACACCAAATATGCCATGACTGAAATGATCAAGTCTGCCCAAGGATGTCACTCTACCATGAGAACAATCACAAGATCGGTACACCCGATCCACCACTAGAAATTCACCCGTAAATATGAAAACATGTATGTGTATAGGTAGCAAATCACACTCTAAACCATATCCAATACGAAGTAGATGGTCATATAAGAATTTATAAAATCAGAGTCGAATAAGACTAGATACTTCTTTTCATAGTGACCATATCAAACATTTGCATTTATTTGACTCTATCTCTTTAATTTTCTAGTTACCCACAATCTCCAATTTAGTCTCTATTATAATTTCTCACATACTTGTTTTATCGAACCACAACTTCTCTTTACAATACTTTACTAAGGTCAACACTTTTAATTCTAAAAGAACTTCATAGTCGCACCAACCATTTATCTTATTCTCAAATCGTCACTAGTATTAAAATCTTCTTAACAAACACAATATTTCTTCCAATATTTTCAAACTATGGCTACCTCTCTTTCTTTTTAAGCATTCCATGGTAAGTACGAGTATTACAAAAAAAAATTGATAACACTAGTTTCAAATATGATAGTACCTTTCCATTGATATCAAACTATTAAATCATACCCGAAGTCAACTCCACACAACTTTCATATACCATGCTTCAATTATCATTCCTAATCATCACATACCTCATGCCAATACTTAGAGAAATATTAGGTCTCCCCAATTATTCTATATACTATGGGCACATAAACTCTATTTACCATCACGTATCTATGTAACACATCACAACAAGTGATTCCAAAAAAAAATTCATCAATGACCATGTATAATTGTATGTCCATACTATTACGTATCCATAAGTAACTTAACAAAATCTGAACCGTTTAGCTCCACATAACAACACATACTCTTACACATCTCACGGGTTTTACCCAAATCAACACTCAATCTTCATAAAAATTGCTGATAAATTCCTAGTAAGTCTATACCGAATTGATTCACAATCATAGTCATATTAGAACTATATATGTCCATTCATAGACCCTTTAACTGAGAACCAAGAGTATTCTAATTCCTTCACATCTTCTAAATTCTTTCGATGACACAAATTTTAAATACCTTGAACTCTTCAATACACCAAACTCTTTTTTTCTTCGTTGACTTGCTTATCAATCTTATCCTTTGACCAACAACCTATGGTATTATTATCTTATCCTTGAAATAAAAACATTACATGAAATCCCATTTAGGTATAACAATCAAAAGTAACCAAAATTACTACTCAAATTATTTTTAAGTCCTTCAAATGCTTCATACTCAATGTGATCAATCATTTCTTACCCCTTACCAATTCATACCTTGACAAACACACTACCACAAATCTAAACTCACAATGAAAAACTTGAATTTTGAATTCAATTATGTAACTCAATCCTTTTATCTATTGAAATTAGCTCATACATAGAAAATATTTACATATTTGGACATCTTAGCTTATTATTGATCGCCTATCCATCGACCTTGTCATGCCCTTTCTTAAAAATCCAATGGTACCCGTTACCAAATTCAAAACTATAAAAGAACTTATTACCATACTCAAGTCGAACTGTTTCATCAACATGAATCCTTAAACCCAGTTATACCAATCCAATACAAAGAACTAACCCACTTTTATCCGCACTTCCTTACTAAAACTCTTAATTGTCTTCACATAAGTATACTCTTTAGGACTTTCTTTACCCATATGTTTGTCATTCGATATTGATCCAATTTCTTGACAAAATCACTACTCATTTAAAAATTCATAAAATACATTTCACAATCTCAACATATCAATATCATACCAAAGATCCACTACTAAAAGCTTCCTTATAAATAATGTTTAACACATCCACCCATACCAACAAGCTAGTTGGGTTCTCAAATATGAGTTCAACACCAAATCTTATCATATGAGCATGTATACCATAGATAACTCCTTAAATAGTTAATATTTGCACTTAACAATCAACATGTCCGTTTTCATGTGCCACTAGTAACACATCGTGAAAATTCATTACATCCACCACTAGAACATATCATATCTATTGAGAAGATCATTTCCAAATAGGTCACACACTTAATCCATCAAATAGCTGTAAAATATTACCATATTAGTTTTGTATCTAACCCAAGCTATATGTATTCTTTCGTAAGCAAGGTCAATATCAAAAGTAACACACTCCATAATTCTAACCAAGTACCCATCAGTACCATTGTAATAGTCATATCATGACCTTCTTTGGTACACACTCAATCCGTGAAATCACAGAAGGGATTCTGACCTGAATTGGTGCAACATCATTTGCTAAGCAACCCATTAATAGTATGACAACTATATCAATTGCATTACACTATTTATTATCTAGTCAATTCTTCAAACATTTAACTTCTAATTGTCGAACCACTCCATATTTTGCTTATACGAGATAAGTACTATATTTATTATTATTATTTTACAATGATAACTAACCTTACTCAACTCTTTCAAATATGATAATGCATTCGTTTCATAAGTATATCATTTCCACCTTAATACCAGATCTAACATTAAATCAATACACGACATGCCAATGATTCACAAAAGGAACTACGCACGAGTCATCACATAAATGAGAGCGAATGGAGTGAAGCGATAAGAATCAAAATGGGACCAAGTACGCAGAATAGAGATCCAAGAAGTGAAGATTTTTCCTAAAAGTCACTACAGCCTCTCGAAGATAGGTACAGACGTCTCCGTACCGATCATCGAGACTCTATTTAGACTCGACTTGTACACACGTGAGACCTATGAAACCGGGCTCTGATACCATTTTGTCACGACCCAAAAATAGACGTGATGGCACTCGTCTTATTCCACCAAGACAAGTCAGCCTAAAACTCAACCATTACAATAAAGTGCAGAAATAAAATATAAGTAACTTAATAAAACCCCCAAAACCTGGTAGTCACGTGTACAAGCCTCTAAAGTATTACAATTGATTCAAAAGAAAAACTCAAGTCTCAAATGAACTTGTTTCTAGAATAGAACAAGATCATAATTAAGGATAAGAAAGTCTGTTGCGATGGAAACAGCTACCTGCCAAATCTCCAAGAAACCTCAGACAATGAGAAGGGAAATTTCACAAAGTCCGGGCTAGTAACCTACAAAAAAATTTGTAGTAGCAAGGGTTGAGTACCAAACTACACGGTACCCAGATAGTAAAACGTCTAAACACAAGCTAAGGGGATAAAATACGGGTACTCCTACCACCCCCACCAAACCTCCACAACTACAACCTGCATTAAAATCAACCCAACCTAACAGCTCACAGTTTACATAGCACATAGCTCAAACAACAACACTTAGACAATTTACATATCCTCAACAACACACTTCAACAAATTACATATCTCAACAACAATACTTCAACAATTATATCATCCGCAATCACAAGATCAATATTGATCAATCACAAGTTCCGCAGAAAGGCAATGAAAGATCAGCAAAATATGATATCAAGTTCACTAATGATAAGTATGTGCAATGCATAGAATTCAATGTCAAGTATAATGATGCATGTCTGACCTAGTGATACACACCCGT
>JAKWIY010001858.1:0-14513 GCA_027704805.1 Solanum corneliomulleri | reverse complement strand
CCACTAATACTATGTGTCGGAACGTGACACTCCGATCCTCTAATGCTATGTGTCGGAACGTGACACTCCGATCCACTATCTCATTCTATCAGTTCATCAAGCTTCTCTATACCAAGGCATCATCAATCCCATTACTTTAATTCATCAAGCCTTCTTTTATACCAAGGCATCATCATTAATAACGTAGATTAAAGTTTCTTTCAAGATTTGGGATTCAATTGTTTCATCATGCTGTTTTTGTCAAAATCACTAATCATATTCATGCAAGCATACAATTAAGCACATAGACAAGTTTACAAAACTACCAATACATATCATTCGCTATTTAGAGTCTACTACGAATAGCATGGAAACCATAACCTACCTCCACCGAAGACTAGTGATCAACAAGAATTCCCCAAAGCTTGTTCCTCTTCTCCTCGATCGATTCTCCCTCAATTCGTTTCTCTTCCCTCTTCTTTTTCTCTCTCTATTTCTTTATTCAAACCCTCTTTCCTTTACCCTAATTAACATATAATTACGAATAAAAATGGCAATAATAGCCCACTAATTAACTTAGGGTACCTCTTTTAACCCCCAGTAATAGACTTATTAATATTAACCCTCTAACTTTATAATTAAGGAAAGAATAGTCCAAAGCGTCCCTTAAAACTTAACCAGAAATCCGACTCCAACTGGGATTACGCAACCTGTGACGGCCCGTCGTGCCTGCGACGGTCCGTCATGAAGGTCGTCGCAAGGATCCGAAATTCTATTTTTCACTAAGGAGTCTGTGACGGCCCGTCGTACCTACGACGGTCCGTCCTGCACTTCCGTCACGACGA
Source organism: Solanum corneliomulleri (assembly GCA_027704805.1). Taxonomy (NCBI): domain Eukaryota; kingdom Viridiplantae; phylum Streptophyta; class Magnoliopsida; order Solanales; family Solanaceae; genus Solanum; species Solanum corneliomulleri. Next base: position 13,689 of record JAKWIY010001858.1, on the reverse strand, counting down.
TCAGAGACTCGTTCCCTGTACCAAATTCTCAAAAGTTGAAGTGTTTTGCAACGGGAGCTCACGACGGTACGTCGTAGCTGTGACGGCCCGTCCTGCAGGTCCGTCACAGATTACAGAGAGTCGATTTTAATGCTCAATTTCAGAAATTTCTAAGTGTTCTGGAACGAGAAACCCTCGACGGTCCGTCGTGCCACGACGGTCCGTCGTGGTGTCCGTCGTCTCGGCCAGTTTTTCCAGAAATAAAATCTGCTGCTCAAAACGACTAAACAGGTCGTTACATTAATAATTATTAAAACTTATAAATATAAATATATTTCTTTAAAAAGTTAAATATTATTCCAGTATCTTTGACTAAATACACATAGTACAGCTTCACTAAAAAAATAACTAGCCAAGAATATGTGGGAGTCTATCACCAAACACTAGTTTAGAGTGTGGTCATGAAAGTTACCGATCAACTATTGAAGAACTTAAAATAACCATGAAAAATGAATATTCCTTTATTGTTACTTTAGACTCTTCATTTGTTGATCCACGAGGGAAAATGTATTAGGAATAAGTTAACTGATTTAGTTGAGTTGGATAGAAGAATTATATTAGGAGAAAATATAGTTGGATTAATAATATAATCACATAATTGAAACATATGATAATAGATTAGGAGACATGAAAATTAACAATAACAAATATGTACTCATAAATAAATACAAAAAATAGATAAATTTTAAAAAGGAGAAAATAATAGGGAAACTTTCACAGATAGCCACTTTAATTACTCTTTATAGCTATAGTTTGATAATTACAATTTGTAGCTACATGTTATTTGGAGGAGAGAGACGAGCGAGACTAGGAGAGAGAGGAGAGAGGCGAGAGAGAGGGGAAAAAGAGTGGGAGAAAGGTAAATTGTATATGTATATTGGTTAGATAATTGTATATTATACATATGTGATTGTATATATGGCAAGAGAGATTGGGAGAGGGAGGAGAGAGGCGAGCGAGACTGGGAGAGAGAGGAGAGAGGCGAGCGAGAGACGGCAGAGAGTGGGAGAGAGGTGAATTGAATATGTATATAATTGTATATTATACATATACATTTGTATAAATTGCAAGCGGGATTGGGAGAGAGAGAGAGGCGAGCGAGATTGAGAGAGGGAGGAGAGAGGTGGGCGAGAGAGGGCAGAGAGTGAGAGAGAGGTGAATTGTCTATGTATATAGGCTAAAAAATTGTTTATTATACATATTTATTTGTATATCCTGGTGAATTATACATATACAAAAATGACTAATTATACAAACTCGAAGTCAACCCCCGTAATTAATGTATAATGTTAGTCGCGAGTGTTAATTATAGCAAATTATAGTTATGATGAGTAATTAAATAGTATTAGTTTGCTTATCCGCGTAATTTTTCCAAAATAATATGATATTATATTTTTTAATTTTGTCATTTAAAGTTAATCTCTGTTACGAAAGTGATTCGTACATATTCCTATTGTAATACTTATGACTAACATATTAAGTATCATTTTCCTCTAACGGAATTGAAAAAATAATTTTAAATTATACAAGTGTATATTTGATCCTTCTCACACATTGTTTTTTTTTTTAAAATTCAACGGCTAATTTGAATTGTTTTTTGATTGTCAAATTTATTTCATCACTTACTTTCTATAAAATTTATTGTAAATGCACCAAATTTTTTCACTGATATAAGAATTAAATTACAATATAGTCACAAATAAATTAGTTTAATTTTTTTTTCTCTTTTTACCTTCATATTCTTTCTTTCATTTCTCTTATTTTAACAATAAAGAATGAAAAAAATGAAACAAAAAAAAAAACCTCAAATAATAATAATCAAATAAATCAAAAAGTAATTTATGTATAAAAAGATCAAATAAATGATTTAAATTATTTTTAAAAAATAATCTATGCTTATATGCATAATAAAACTAAATTAATTATATCACTTACATAATTATATATGCGAGTCACTTTTGTTACAAAAAATTATATTAACTTTAGATGGCAAAATTGAAAAATGTATCAAATTAATTTCTCTTAATAATATATATATATATATATATATATATATATATATATGCTATATATATATATATAATATATATATATATATATATAGATATATAATTCAACTACCAAATATGATCTTTCTCCATTTAAAGACCAACTAATCAAATTGACAACTATAGTTTGTCACTTGTCAGTACTCTGTTATCGATTCCTTTGGAGTTTTTGAAAATTTTGATGTTTTACCTAACACTTTATGGACTGTTTAAATAATTCTGGGCCTTTTTCTTATGGCAGGATCTTAGAAACTTGAAAAAGACCAAATGAAATTACTCCATTTTAATTTAACAGTAATTTTAATTTAAGAAGTTTATTTAAAAATTATTATTAAATGTTAAAAATTTAATATCAAGATCAATATTTGTTTAATAATAAAAAATATTCATAATATTTAAGAAAAAAATTTACTTGGTGTAAAATTTGGTGTTTTGAGCTTCAAATCACACCAATTTTCACACCAAATTTGGGGTGTGAATAGTGTTACACCAATTTGGCGTAGCACTAGTCATCACACCAATTCACTTTTAAAATATTATAATATTATACAAATTTTTAATTAAACATTTTGTATGTATGTTTTAATTAAATCTCTTGTATATTTAATTATTTTTTATGTAATATTTTTATAATATTATTTTTTGATATAAAATTTGCTTATTTTATAAATTAATTTTCTATATATGATTTTTTTTAAAAAGTAAATTTATATTAATTCTACTATAAATTATATAAACTACAATAAACCTTCACAAAAAATAAAAAATGCAAATATATAATTTTTTAAACAAATAATGTAATGTATTTAAAAATAACTGAAAATAATATACATTCAACAAAGAAGTAATTGACATACATAAAAAATGAGAGTTAATATCTCAGATGGTCACTCAACTATGCACTCTTCTCTCAGAAAGTTACTCAACTTTCAATTTTCACTCAAAAATCACTCACTATGCATTTCTTTCTCAGAAAGTCACTCAGCTTTGAATTTTAATTCAAAAGTCACTCAACTATTCACTCTTTCCTCAAAAAGTCAGTCAATCTATTAAATTATTTTTTTAATTAAAATTTATTGATATTAATTATTTATATAACAAACCCAAATTTTTTGAAATTAAAAATAACATTTAAACCTTTTAGTGATCCACCCACCTAACCCGACCCATTAAAAATATGATTGACCCATGTTATTTTATCTATAATCCTATTCAAGGTTTAAGAGAGGGAGAATTTAGGATTAAAGACAAAATAAAATGGGTCATATCATATTTCTTAATAGGTCGGGTTAGGTGGATGGATCACTAAATGGTTTAATTTATTTTTAAATTTTTTTTTTGGTTTGTTATATAAATAATTAATATCAACAAATTTTAATTAAAAAATAATTCAATAGATTGAGTGACTTTTTGAGGAAAGAATGGATAGTTGAGTGACTTTTGAGTTAAAATTCAAAGTTGAGTGACTTTCTGAGAAAGAAAGCAATAGTTGAGTGACTTTTGATTGAAAATTGAAAGTTGAGTGACTTTCTGAGAGAAGAGTGCATAGTTGAGTGACCATCTGAGTTATTAACTCTCAAAATTGAAATATGAAATACATAGTAATGTTAACAAGTACAACAAAACAGAGTAATTTTTAAAAATTACAATAATAACTTAATAATCTAATAGATTCTTTACGGATTCATCAATACTATTAAAATTTAAATTGTATGGGGTCGAAAATTGGTGTGGTTGTGGTTGCGACTGCTAAAATTGTTCTTGTCAAACAAACTCACGAACATCTCGGATCAACAATACCATCCACATTCATGAATTTAATTTTATTTTCTTCTTCAAATTTCAAAGCTCTATGTTTCATTTTGAACTACATAATGCATTAGTAGAGCATTTATGGGAGTACCGTAGTGATCTTGAAAGTTGAATACTTATGTAGAATTTAAAATAACTTTTTCAATTATGTATTGTTTATTTAATTGTATTTCATAAATGATTACACTTTTATTTATGTTATTCATTATTACGTACAATGTATACTATTTGCTAGCAATTTATATTATTTAAAATATTATGGTACACAATAATTTTAGACGATTATAAATGAAATAATATGAAATATATGTGGTGAATGTTTTAGAAATAATTTTTTCACGGCAAAGAGTCAAAGTTGCCCATGAACTATGCGAAATAGACCACTTATACCATTCATTACATTTTGGGATAAAAAATACCCCTGACGTTAATTTAGTAGACCACAAATACTCTCAAGAGTTAACACCCCAAATTTTTAGTGACTTGACATGCCATATGGGTCTAATCCCTCCACCTAAGTGTTGCCAACTAAGATTCACTACAAAAGAACTTGATCTTTAGTGGTGACAAAGTTGTCACAAAATCCCAAAATATTGCCACTAAAGATTATGAGTGATTTAATGACTACTAAGGCTCCAACAACCATTTGCTAGTAAAACATATTTTCAACCAAAAAATGTGATAATTAATTTTTTATTGCAAACTAATTTTCTAAAATAAATAACTTGCAATATATATTAAAGACATCCGATATTATTACGAAAAATCATGAAAATTACTTCTCGATTCACATCCCCTACTATATAAAATGCATCATTGTACATTTTATACATTTACATATAACATAAAAATAAAACATACATTGTCTTCAAACTCCTTTAATCGATATCATTTTTGTCTTTTTAAAAACAATGAAGAAAAAAATACGAAATTAGAATTTAATGTTAAAAACTTTTAGTGACGATGTTTAAGGCTTTTGTGGCGACTACTGTCGCCGCTAAAAGTCTAGTTCTTTTGTAGTGAATCCTACTTGGCAATGCTTATGTGGAAGGATTAGTCCCACGTGGCTAGTCAAGTCAATAAAAATATAGGGTGTTAACTCTTGAGGATATATGTGGTTTCTTAGGATAACAGAAGGGGCATTTTTCATCCCAAAATGTAACGAAGGGTACAAGTGATCTATTTCACATAGTTTAGGGACAATTTAGACTCTTTTCCATTTTTTTATGAAATAAGAAATAATAATATAATAATGAAGAGAGAGAAAAATATTCTTTTTAGTATAAAATTTGGTTCAATAGGTTCGAGTTGATTATACCAAATTTGGTGTTTGGATAGCAGATGCCCTTAAAGCTATTCAAAATATTCGTAAGTTTGACACAAAGTTATTTTATAACGAACTAGATGTTGAATTATCGAAAAATCATAACACAATATTTTAACTAATAATAACACAATTATCATCTATTGCAGTTCTTCAAATTACAAAAAGTTTTTAAAAAACATCGGTGAAAAATATAATCAATAACAACGTAGTAATTAGCCATTCTTTAATATAATTTTTATGTGGTACAATTAGGCGTGTACATGGTCGGATCGGTTCGGGTTTTTCAAATATCGAATCAAACTATTTGTGTCAAAATTTTGAATTTATAAACCAAACAAAACTAATAAAAGTCGGGGTTTTCAACCTTGGTTTTTTTTCTAGATTTTTTTGGGTTTTTTGGTTCTTCGGATTATTTTGGATTTTTCTGGTAAAGTATTCATACAAACATATAATTTACTTGTAATTTGAATATTTCTTTAGTCCTACCAATATACAACTATCTAAGGTGTTTCTTTAAAAAAACACAAAATATGATATGACTAATGATACTAAAATATCCAACAAAAATAATAATAATGAAATCGCGTAAAACAAATATTCAAATTAAAAAGTCATAATTGTTATAAATCCATTGAATGAGTGGATAGTCCATAAAGTTGATACATGAACAACCATCCATATTCACTAGGTTCATGAACCTTTTGGATAAGAATTTATCTATTTATTATGATACTTAATATGGTGACCTTTGGAGTGATTTCTCACTCTATAAATAGGATTGTTCATTCAGTATTATATGAGATACAGATGAGACTTAAATACACTTGAAGAAGAAGAAAATGACTCTTCTTTTACCTACTTCTCTTGTCTTCTTCTCTTTATACTTATATTGCTATGAGTATGCTTTTATAACACGTTATCATCACGAGTCTCTAGCCAATTGAGAATGAGTTTTAGTTTTTCTTTGACTCATATTTTGTTTGATCTCGTTATGAGAATCAAGGTATTATTTGCATGAAATCAGGTATGTATTTTATAAAATATTTTATGATTTAGAATAAAATAGTATTCAATCACGAACAATTATCAGGAACCGAAGACATATACTACTATTGATTAAACATGACATGCTATACAAAACTTCTTAAATGGAAGAATGTATAAAATTTTAATAGCATGAGTTTGAATATTATTTTGATTATTTTGAAAGACTCAAAGAATAAATCATGTTATACTTCGGTTTATTATATCGTTGGTTAAGGGTAAGACAATAGATTCAAGTTTCATCGCACCAAAAGGGTAAGACATCAGGTTAAAGTTCGGATGCACCATAATGAAAAATATTTGAGGATAAGACGATAGATTCAAAATCTATCGCACCAAAAGGGTAAGACATCAATTAGAGTTTTGATGCACCGTGATTGGGTTCAAGTCCCATAGAATTATGGCGTAACACGCCTTATATGGGTAACACATTGAGTTTGAGCCAATGCACCATAGCGATGATAAAATGATGACTAAGAAAAATAATATATTTTTGATGAAATGTCTTGAAATTCATCATATTGAATTTGCTCCATTCTTTGAAAAGAATGCGGTAGGAACATGTGATAACTCTGAAATCCGCTTGTTGACTTGCTCCATTTAATCATATGAATGTGGTAGTAGTGAATGATTAGTCTGAAAGATGACAAATAATTAATGATATGAATAAGGGCGTGGAGGGACGAAATTATAATAGTTATCATTGTGGTAATGATAAAAGGAAGAACACTATGAGTTCTTCGAATAGTCCTTCAAGATGTAAAGACAATTTTTATTATCAAAATGGTATGAAAGGTCATTAGACTTGTGAATGTTGTCGACCTAATAATTTGAAAAGTTCATAAATCCTCCATCAAAAGACAAGAAGATAAAGTGATTGTACACTTGATCCTTTAAAGTGATGTTGAGGTGTATCATGGAAATATGATGAATTTTAAAGCCATGACAATGTGCTTATAATGCAAATTTATGAAGTACATATAAATGATTAGTCCATTTCATGAAGAGAATGTGACTTGTGATGAGTATCGTGCATGCTCGACCATTTTATAAGAGAATGGGTCTAGATGTGATAAAATCATTATGGATTGGATATATGCCACAACTCACCTCTATGGAAGGTTTGAGAAAAAATGATATATGTCAAAACTCACCTCTACGAGAGGTTTGAGAGAAAATAAATTTTATTTGACAGAAATGGCTAATCGTATTGTATGTTTATACGTCACTATGGTATGTTTATTATGAACTACCTAAAGGGAAAAGAAAGAAATAGTTCTTGCCTATAAGGGTTGTGGTCATTATTGTGTGGCAATACAAATTTGTCATTGTTTATGTACCTATGGTACAACAAAAGTAAAGCAAGAAACATGTCTTGCTCGTAATGTTTTGACCATGACAATAATGTTATAATTTCTTCTTGAAGGAGATGCTCATAATAGGGATTGTGTCATGCAATATGTGATAGTACACAAAATTAATTGTAAGCTCTAACGAGTTTTGCTATTATCAGAGGAATAATATTGGGGTTGTAGTAAGTCTCAAAAGAAATTTTTTAACTTTCAGATGAATTGAAAATAAATATTGAGACTATAAATCACTACAATCGAAGAGGGTTATAAATGTTTATGTAAAAGGTTACCCCACTTTTCCTCTTGTTTGTTCCATACAAACATGTACATGCTGATGAAATCACATGTAAAAGTAAATTATAAGTGTACTAAAATAAAGATCAGTTGGCATGACTGGTTGACCATTCTGATTAAATGTGATGCAAACGTGATTGAGAATTCAGGTGATTTATATTATGAAGAAATAAAGATTCTTCAAGAATTCTCTTGTGTTGCTTGTTCTGTTGATAAAATGATCATTGTACCAGCTACGGTTGGGATTGTAATCTCCTAAAATTTTTGGAACATATAAAAGGGTGAATATGGGCCCGTTCACGTGTCATGTGGATCATTTGCAACTATATGATTGATGCATATATGTGATGGTCACATGTATTTTGTTATCAACTTACAAATTGGTTTTTGTAAGGTTGTTTGCTCGAATTGTTAAAATTAAGAGCACAGTTTCAAACTATGAAATTATAGTGATAATGTTGGTTGATTTAGCAGAAATTGTATGCCTCCAATTATAGCTAAATCATAGTTATGAGAACAAAACTCCCAAATGAGATTTGGTATGATACATGTAACATATATCAACCACAATGTATGAAGATTGGAGATATCATCACAAGAAATTAAGTGATGTGTTAATCAGGGGGAGTATAATACGCATTGCACTCTTTTTCCCCTGACCGAGGTTTTATCCACTGGGTTAACCTGACAAGGTTTTTAATGAGGCAACAAATAGTGCGTATCAAAAGATATGTGTACTCTTTTTCCTTCACTAGAATTTTTTTTCCCACAGGGTTTTTTTTCTAGTAAGGTTTTAATGAGGCACATTATCTATGGACATCCAAGGGGGAGTGTTATAAATCCATTGAATGAGGGGATAGTCCATGAAGTTGGTACATGAACAACCATCCATATTCACTAGGTTCATGAACCTTTTTGGATAAGAATGTATCTATTTATTATGAGACTTAATATGGTGACCTTTAGAGTGATTTCTCACTATATAAATAGGATTGTTCATTCAGTATTATATAAGATACAAATGAGACTTAAATACACTTGAATAAGAAGAAAATGACTCTTCTTTTACCTACTTCTCTTGTCTTCTTCTCTTTATACTTATATTGCTATGAGTTTACTTTTATAACAATAATGAAAATGATCATAATTTAAAAGTACAAAATCATGTTAAATAAATTTAGTAAATATTAGTTACATGACTAAATATTAAAGAAAATTAAAATTAGATTATATAATTGTCTAAACCAATGTAAATTAAAGAGAAAATTTTCAATATTATTGTGTCACGACCCAAAACCGAGCCGCGACTGGCACCCACATTTACCCTCCTATGTGAGCGAACCAACAAATCTAAACCTTAACATTTCAATGTATATCAACAGAAAATAATGCGGAAGACTTAAACTCATTAATAAAAACAATTCAAAACTATTATTATTATCCCCAAAATCTGGAAGTCATCATCACAAGAACATCTATCCTCAAATTACTAAACTAAGAGTATCTAAGAAAACAAAACAAGTACAAGCTAGTCCATGCCGGAAGTTCAAGGCATCAAGACTTGAAGAAGAAGACCCAGTCCAAGCTAGAAGCATTAGCTCACCATGAAGATCCGATGTGACGAAGACTGGCTAGAATTACTGTTGAGTTGAAGACGACGGCACGTTTGCTGCACTCCACAAATAACAAAGAAGAAAACATAAAAGTAGGGGGTCAGTACAACCACAAGTACTGAGTAGATATCATCAGCCAACTCAAAATAGAAGATAATATATATCAAGTAATATTATAAAATCAACTATGATACTTAACATGTAGCAACAACAAGTACTATAACCATCAACAAGTACCACCAAGTTCACCCATGAGGACTCAAGCCTCCATATCATAATCATTTGGGAATGAAGTTCATTATGTTGAGTATATTACCATCTTTCAAGATTCATTATCTTTCTTCCCCTTGTGTCGGTACGTGACACTCCGATCCCCTACTACTATGTGTCGGTACGTGACACTCCGATCCCTTACTTCTATGTGTCGGAACGTGACACTCCGATCCCCTAAATCTATGTGTCGGTTCGTGACACCCGATCCCCTAATACTATGTGTCTGAACGTGACACTCCGATCCCCTAATTCTACGTGTCGGTTCGTGACACCCGATCCCTTAATACTATGTGTCGGAACGTGACACTCCGATCCACTAATCTCATTCTATCAATTCATCAAGCCTTCTCTCATACCAAGGCATCATCAACCCTATTACTTCAGTTCATCAAGCCTTCTTTATACCAAGGCATCATCATTAACAAAGATTAGGGTTTCTTTCAAGATTTAGGATTCAATAACTTCATCATGCTCATATAATCACAATTATATAATCACATTCATACAAGCATACAATTAGGCACATAGCAGGGTATACAATACTATCAATACATATCATTCACTATTAAGAGTTCACTACAAATATCGTAAAAACCATAACCTACCTCCACCGAAGAATTGGAATCAACAAGCAATTTCCCAAGCTTTGATATTCCCTCTGCCTTGTTCGATTGCTCTCTTTCTCTCTTTGCTCTTTCTATTTTCTTTTATTCAAACCCTCTTTATTTTACCCTAATTAACATATAATTAAGTGTAAAGGATGACAATAATAACCCACTAATTAACTTAAGGTTACCTCTTTTAACCCCCAAGTAATTAGACTTATTAATATTAACCCTCTAACTTTATAATTAAGGAAAGAATAGTCCAAAACGTCCCTTAAAACGTGTAAAGAAATCCTACCCAGACTGGGACTTACGCAACCTATGACGGCCCGTCGTGCCTGCGACGGTCCGTCATGCAGGTCGTCACAAGGACCAGAAACTCCATTTTTCACTAAGGAGTCTGTGACGGCCCGTCACGCCTGTGACGGTCCGTCCTGCACTTCCTTCATGACGTTCAGAGAATCGTTCCCTGTACCAAATTCTCAAGAGTTGAAGTGTTTTGAAACGAGAGCTCACGACGGTTTGTCGTCACTGTGACCGTCCGTCCTACAGGTCCGTCACAGATTACAGAGAGTCGATTTTAGTACCCAAATTTCAGAATTCTAAGTGTTCTGGAACGAGACACTCTCGACGGTCCGTCGTGCCCATGACGGCCCGTCGTGGTATCCGTCGTCTCACCGAGTTTTTCCAGAAATAAAATCTACTGCTCAAAACGACTAACAGGTCGTACAATAGATACCAATTTACCCATCGTTCGTCTCCAAACGATCAAAAGAAGAAAAAAAACAAGGGCGAAAAGGAGTACCTGAATCTGTAAAAAGATGTGGGTATTTTCTTGCATATCAGCCTCCTTCTCCCAAGTGGCTTCTTCAACCGGTCGATTCTTCCATTGAACTTTGATGGATGCAATTTCTCTCGACCTCAACTTGCGAACCTCTCTATCTAAAATAGCCACAGGTTCTTCTTCGTAAGTCAAATTCTCATCAAGCAGAACAGAATCCCAATGGATGATGTAGTTTCCATCCCCATGGTACCTTTTCAACATGGACACAAGAAATACCGGATGCACTCCGGACAGCCCTAGAGGTAAGGCTAATTCATAAGCCACCTCCCCTACTCGCTTTAGTACCTCAAATGGTCCAATATACCTTGGACTTAGCTTACCCCTTTTTCCAAACCGCATCACCCCTTTCATGGGTGAAACCTTCAACAAGACTTGTTCACCCTCCATGAACTCCAAGTCTCTAACCTTTCGGTCCGCATACTCATTTTGCCTACTTTGCGCCGCTAGAAGCTTTTCTTGGATAGATTTCACCTTCTCCATAGAATCCCTCAATAGATCAGTACCCCAAGGTCTAACCTCAAATGCATCAAACCAACCAATGGGAGACCTACATCTCCTCCCATACAATGCTTCAAATGGAGCCATGTCAATACTGGAGTGATAGCTATTATTGTATGAAAACTCTGCCAAGGGTAAGAAGTTATCCCAATGACCACCAAACTCTATCACACATGCACGAAGCATATCCTCCAACACTTGAATCGTTCGCTCGGACTGACCATCGGTCTGAGGGTGAAATGCAGTACTAAGGTCCAATCTAGTACCTAATTCAGCATGCAATGTTCTCCAAAACTTAGAAGTAAACTGCGTACCTCTATCTGATATGATGGAGAGTGGAACTCCATGCAATCGAACAATTTCTGAGTTGTAGATTTTTGCTAACTTCTCTGCATTGTAGGTCACCTTGACCGGAATGAAATGAGCGGACTTAGTTAACCTATCAACAATCACCCAAATAGAGTCATACTTACCCAATGTCTTAGGTCCAACCACGAAGTCCATCGCGATTCTCTCCCACTTCCATTCAGGAATGGGCATCCTCTGAAGTGTTCCTCCGGGCCTGGTGTTTCATACTTTACTTGTTGACAAGCTTGGACATTTGGCAATAACATCAACAATATCACGCTTCATTCTACTCCACCAAAAGTGTTGCTTTAGGTCATGGTACATCTTGGTTGCACCCGGATGTATCGAATACCGGAACTATGAGCCTCTGTCAGAATAGTGTTGATCAAGTCATCGACGCGGGGTACACATACCCTCCCTTAATCCTCAACACACCTTCATCATCGATTGTTGCTTCTTTAGCCTCTCCTTGCAACACTTTATCTCGGATTCCGGATCAATTTTCATCTCATTAAACTGCCTTCCCTTGATCTTGTCAAGGAAGGAAGATCTTGCCTCCACACAAGCTAAAATCCCCCCTCATTAACCTCTAATCTCATAAGGTCGTTAGCTAGAATCTGAACTTCTCTAGCCAATGGGCGTCTAGAAGCTTGCAAGTGAGCTAGACTTCCCATGCTTCCCGCCTTTATACTTAAAGCATCTGCTACAACATTAGCCTTTCCCGGATGATACAAAATAGTGATGTCGTAGTCCTTCAGTAGTTCCATCCATCTCCTTTGTCTCAAGTTCAAATCTTTCTGAGTAAAGACATACTGTAGGCTACGATGATCCGTATAGACCTCACACTTAACCCCATACAAATAGTGTCTCCATTGCTTTAGTGCAATTACTACCGCGGCCAACTCCAAATCATGGGTCGGATAGTTACGTTCATGCACCTTTAATTGCCTCGAAGCATAAGCAATCACATTATTCTATTGAATTAGCACTGCACCCACACCCGAATAGGATGCATCACAATAAACGATGAAGTTTTTACCCTCTACTGGCAAGGTAAGAATTGGTGCAGTAGTCAACAAGGTCTTGAGTTTCTGAAAGCTTTCCTCACACTCATCCGACCATACAAATGGAACATTCTGCTTAGTCAAGTTCGTTAATTGGGAAGCAATGGAAGAGAACCCCTTGACAAATCGGCGGTAGTAACTAGCTAAACCAACAAAACTCCTTATTTCTGACACGTTTGTAGGTCTCACCCAATTCTTCACTGTTTCGATCTTAGAAGGATCCACCATCACTCCATCCTTAGAAACCACGTGTCCCAAGAAGGACACTGCATCTAGCCAAAACTCACACTTAGAGAACTTGGCATAAAGCTTTTTCTCCCTCAACATTTCCAATACAATTCTCAAATGCTCCTCATGTTCCTTCTTACTTTTAGAGTATATCAGTATATCATCAATAAACACGATCACAAAGAGATCCAGATATGGCTTAAAAATCCCATTCATCAAGCTCATGAAAGCAGCAGGGGCATTTGTAAGACCAAAAGACATTACCACAAAATTGTAGTGCCCATACCTAGTTCGAAAAGC
>JAKWIY010001857.1:0-14503 GCA_027704805.1 Solanum corneliomulleri | reverse complement strand
CCTTAAAGGCTTGCTGATTGGTCAATTAATGCAAGATGAACTTCATCAGTTCAAACAGAGCAATGTGTGGTACCTTGTCAGTCCTAAGACAGAACCATCATACACCACATGTGGGTATTCAAAAATAAGCTTGATGAAAATGGAGTTATCACAAGGAACAAGTCCAGATTGGTTTTTCAAGTCTATAATCAAGAAAAAGACATCGACTGTGATGAGAATTTTATCCTGATGCTCGAATGGAGGCTATCAGAATCCTTATAGCTTTTGCAGCATTCAAGCGGTTCAAGATCTTCCAGATGGATGTCAAAAAATACCTTCTTAAAGATTTGAAGGAAGAAGTATATGTGTAATAACCACCTGGATTTGAGGATGCTGACCGCCCAAATCATGTGTTCAAACTCAATAAGGCCCTATATGACTTGAAGCAGGCACTTAAAGTCTGGTATGAAAGGCTGTCCTAATTCGTGATGAAGAATGGTTTTAAAAGGGCAAGATAGGCAACACCTTGCTTCTAATGAAAAGGGAACATATATTGCTCATCATCCAAGTGTATGTAGATTATATCATCTTCGAAGCCAAAAGAATATTTGTGTGAAGAATTTATGAGTCTAATAGAGAATGAATTGGAGTTGAGAATGATGGGGAACTGAACTTCTTCCTAGGTCTACAAATCAAGAAAACCTCAAGTGGAACCTCAATATGTCAAGAGAAATATACAAATGAGCTGCTAAAGAAGTTTCACATGGTGGACTCCACGCCTATTGATACCCCTATGGGTACAAACTCAAAAAATGGGAGTTGATGAGGTTTATCCACTAGTGAATCAAACTATGTACAAAGGTATTATTAGATTGTTATATCTAGCAGCTAGTACACCTAACATTGTCTTCAGTGTAGGAATATCTGCACAATTCCAAGCATGTCACAAGGAATCACATCTGAAGGCAGCCAAGCGGATTATGAGGTATCTAAAGAAGAAAGGGACCTGTTCTTTTTCTATATGGCTAGTGACTCTTTTAAACTAGCAGGGTATGCATACGTTATTTTTGGAGGATTTCAGGTTGATATAAAGAGCACTTCTGGAATAATTCATTTTCTTAGATCCTCACTCATCTCTTCGGGAATCAAGAAACAAAATTAAGTATCTCTTTTAAAAATTGAGGCTGAATATGTAGCTATTGCATGTTGTTGTGCTCAACTCCTCTGGATCAAGAACCAACTGGATGATTTTTGAGTTTATATCCATATTATTCCTCTTTTGTGTGACAATACCAGTGCATATTATAATCCAGTCAAGTACAAAAGAACAAAGCACATTGATATGAAGCACCACTTTCTAAGAGACAATGTTTAAAAGGGAACATCAACATGCAATTTTGTAAAACGGAGGATCACATTGTGGATATCTTTACAAAAGCACTCAACAAGGATCAATTTAAGAGTAACAGGCTGAAGATGGGGAATGATTAACATGCACTTATCTAATCCCACCCAAAGGCATTCAATACTTGTTTTAACTATGATCTAGAGGGCATGTATCCTCATTACTTATAATGTATTGTTTAAGTGAGATAAACTATGTTAAGGTATACACTAATGGAAATTACATGAGAAAAAAATAATCAGAATTATTCAGGAATCAAATCTCATTTGCAATTGAGTGACCAGGTCCCTGTGAAGGTTAGCACTCTCCATATTTTGTTTAAACTGCTAAATGAGAACCATTGAGATCTCCACGTGTTAGTCATCGGCTATTCTAATGGTTATCTAAGTCCAAGCGGCACGTCTACTCAAGGACTAGACACATCATTTCAAGTTCTTTTTAAATATTGACTTTTATTCACTCTAGTTCTTCACATTTAAAACCCTTATTTCAAAGTTCTCCGCCAAAGACACTCATCTCTCTCTCACACACACTTTTTCTACAGTACTCTTCATCTTCTTTTCTCAATCAAGATGTCTCCACCACTGTCCTCTACAAAGAAAATGTTAGACTCCCTAAATGAAATCAACCCAATGTTTTTTACACATCTTTGGATTCTTAGTCTCCGTCAAAAATGTTGATCATCTCTTTGGTCAACATTGTTAAAGTAAGTCCTCCAAATTCTCAGTCTCCCTTTGATCTCAATAACCCGCACCATCACATCAACTTGGTCCCTGTCTTGCTATGATATCTGACAAATCTTTTGAGGGAGATCTTCTCAAAAGTAAGTCATCTGAGTCTAATATGCTTGCGGCCAATGCAAACCTAGTTATTGAGAGTCTAGCACAGATAAGGAAAGGTTTAATGAATGATGAAGGACAAAATCTTGTAAAGGAAATTCTTGGGGGTTCTCAACCAGTTTTTGACCAAACTCCTGAGTTTGGGGTCTATCTATCGTCTGGTATCACTGACATTGATGAGGATACTCTTCCTCACAAATGGTCTGTTCAAAAGAGAATGGTTTATATTCCTTCAAAAGGAAAGGGGAAGGTCACTAAATAAAAACATAGAAAAAGGCCTTTCACTAAAGCCGATTCCAAAAAATTAATGAGGGATGATATGATATATAGTGCTATAACTACAGTAGAAAATCACAAGAAAAAAGAAATCTAGTGGTGCACTTTTTGAGTTGCCTACTGCTGATGTCGTCAATGTATCCATGGAAGGTTTGGAACATGAAGGGTGTGGGAGAAGACTCTTTTTTGGGCAATATTAGAGATAAATAGGAAAAATGAGTGAAGAAGACCAGTAAAGAAAAATCAAAGGCATCTGGGGTTATGAAGGTTTACTATGTAAAAGAAAGGGGCAAGAGGAAACGAAAAAATTCTCCTGTCTTCCAACCAGTCTCTATAACGGTACCTGGTCCCATAGGGAATGAAGATGACCACACAGAAAGGAAGCAAGAAATTGTGAACAATATGCGTCTCCTAATGGTTCTAGGAGGTTTATCCTTGACATTATCACCAAAGATGGAATGGATTCTATATATGATCTCATGAAAATCCAGTCTTGGACTCATTTATTCCAAACCAAGTCACCATTCAATACAAGGAGAAGGTATGAGAATTTTACTATAACATTGAATTTGCAGAAGGCGGTAGCATAAACACGAGGGTAGAAGACAAAAGCCTACATCTGGATGAGGACCTAGTAGGACGAATACTAGAAGTAGAAGGGACCAATTTCGTAGTTGGGAAACCTGCACTATGGAATTTGTGAAAGAGTACTCTAAGATCCCTAACACATGACGTGTAGGGTTTAAAAGAAACTCATGCAAGGTGAGTACCATTTCCTGTTTGAATTTGTCAACAAAGTAATTTTTCTTTGAACAAAAAAAAAAAGAGATGTTGCTTCTTAACCAATCTGTTCATCATGTTTTATCTATGCAAATTTGATCCCATAAATCTTCCAGCCCACATGATGGAGCATATGTACAAGATTGTGATTGTACACAAGGGTAAGCATAGTATGGTCTATGTCTATTTACTTATCAATATGTTTCTCCATCTAAACATACCAGTGGGAGCAGGTATAATAAGAACTGCAAAACAACCCTTCACTCTGAACACTCTGGTGGAATGTGAGTGTATAGAAGGAAAGGGAAATTCACTGAGCAAAGTATATCAGTTGACAATGAAGCAGGATCAGCTGAAACATGAGTTGCAAGAGATGATTGTGTGTGTGAGTAATAAAGATGCAGAGATTGCCTTATCAAAGGCAAATCTTCTCAAAGCACAGCCTGAGGAACCTGGTACTGTAGAGGTCAATGAGCTAAGGAAGAAAATTGATGAGCTCATGGCCCAGAATGGGGCTCTGCAAGAGAAATTGATCAAAGATAATGATGAAGTGATGCGACACTTAATCTTGTCATTAGGTCCCTCTCCCATCAGCCTCCCTCCTCTAGTCTTCTTGTCCTTCACTACAAAAAAAACCCTTAAATAGGTCAGTTTCAACCCCCCCCCCCCAAATTATATTAAATAATGGGTCGCAATTATATTAAATAATGGGGATTTTCTAAATTGACGTAAATATAAATATTTAGTAGCGGTTCAAAACCTTCAAAGATCCCAAAAGAATGGCCCAGCAGCATTCCCGATTTTGTTTTGGTTTCCCTCAATTTTGCTTAGAAAATATTTTTCACATCTCAAAAGCTTATCTCACATCGCAGTTCACAAGTTTAAACGCTTTCGGTTATTGTTTCTCCTTTGCAGTTCACAATCAAAGAGTTATTCTTTGCAGCTTCTCCACACAATCTAGTACACATTCTTTTTTCAACAAAATAATTGCTATTTTTTGATTTTGATCTTATTTTGATATGAGAATCTCGAATTTTCATATGGGTATCTCAAATTTTGATATGGGTATCTCATAATTTAGTATGTATATCTCAAATTTTGGTATTGGTATCTCAAATTTTGATAGATTTATATTTATTGCTTGTTTGAATTTTTAGATTTCTGTAGATGGATTTAAAATATGTGAAGGAGACAGTAGAGAAGGGTTCTCATCTGTGGAAGATGTTTGTTTCCCTTACTTTCACAAATGTGTTACCCATCTACTGATTATATTTTCATTTGTATTTTTTCATGTGATTTTTGTAGTACATTAATATGTTGATTGTTTTAGAACTTAAGTTGTTTTGACTTATACTAACTTAGATTTTTTATGAGTTGTAACTTTTATCTTATTTTCTTATGTTTTGATTATGGCTGATTGAAATTATATATGTTTAGATAGTCAATCAATTGAGCTAATAAGATTTATCTAGATGAAAGTGATAAGATTTGTCTCAGTTATTTTGTATGGTTTGATATTAGATGGAATGATAACATTGTAGAATCGAATGTTAATTATATATAGTCATTTTTATGTTGGTTGTTTGTAGAGTACTATATTTGGAAGTACTTTTTATTTCAAAATCTGTTTTGAAGGCTCTTTCATATGATATATTGATAATTTATTGGAGGAACGTTTTTGTGTTGATTTTACTTTGAAGTTTGAACCAACTCAAGTGGTTGTTGTATTTGTTTGCTGTAAAAAAGAAAGGAATTACAATAAATTTTGTTGGTACATAGCCACTACACAATGAGATTTGGATGTGCTTTGGTTTCCAATTAGGTAGTTAAAGTTATGAGATTCATATTTATTGTATTGCAACTATTGCATAAGCTATAAGTTCCTCATTCTTTTTGTTATTTTAATGATTTGTTGAATGAAACTTTTATCTTATTACAAGTTTATTTTGAATATGATTTTATACATTTTAGTACATTTATAAGACAATGTCTCATTATTAACAGGGAGGATTTGGCATCAAGTGTGAGTTTTTTTATGAATTCTTTGATTGTGTGTCTGTTAATAAATTTTATTCTCATCAAGTGATGCTAATGGACACTCATTTTATTACTCATGAAATTTCATAGGTGATATTTTTGCACGTTAATCTATGTTTTCAATGGATAAGTCTTGGATTCAAATGATAAGAAACACATCGGAGTATTTGCTTGGCCTGAATCAATTTCTAGATTTTGCATTCAACAATGGAGCTATTGGAGATAAAATTGAATATCCATGTCCTAAATGCGGTGGTGATAGTAATCCTAGCCATGAAAACCGTTGATTACATTGTAGTCAACCAATTTCACCTATATTATTAGCTAATTAATTTGATGAAAAGATTGTGTGATTTGAGGGGATGTTAAAATGTTGGATTAGATATTTTGTGTTCAGATTTAGTTTTTGGTTTTGATGAAGATATTTGATGTTAACAATATCATTTTAGTGACTAATGACAATGCAATATTTTTGTGAATTTATGATATGTCGTTAAAGAATATATATTTCTTGACCTTGAGACATTTTTTGGATTTGATTATAATTTATAGGTTAATTACTGATTCTATAAATTATATATGAATAAAAGTATATCGAATGAATTCTAGAGCTTATACGATTGCCCGGATCATTCAATATAAGCAATTGCAAAAATTGAGGAGGTTTTGAACCCCCTCTATTTCTAACTGAAAAATAATATCAAAAAAGTTAATTTTAAATTAGCGTGGGTCGACCTCTACACAGCAACCCCTGCTAATTGATTGTGGGGGTCAAAGAAAAATTGCCGCAAATCGCTTGCGACAACTCTTATTGTGGGGATTTTTACAACTTACGCAATACTGTATTGCGGGGTTTAAACCCCCACAAACCTTAAAATTAACCCCCTCTATATGATGCCAAAAAGGGAAATCTTTCGGTTTTTAGTCTATGGGGAACATGTCTTGATCGATAGGGGGAAGAGGAAAAATGAAAGAAATTGTAAACACTTGTGTACCTAGGGGAATTTATAAATGAAAAGGGGTCTCGATCGAGAGGGGGAAGTAATTGAAGGCACTGGTGTACAGTTTGTCATCATCAAAAAGGGGGAAAATGTTATTTGTAGTTTTGATGATGTGACAAACTCAGGGACATTGTAAAGGGACATGATCCCTTGTGTAAATGTACACACAACTGTCAGGATGGAAAAAGTACAATTAGTTGGTGCGCAGTAGAAACCTCGGCCAATGGCATGGGCTCAAAGGTCGTGACTATTCTTTATAAAGATTATATCTAATAGTCATACCTTAGTTTTTGTATTTTGAAAATTCTCAAGAACTCTTGCAAAGGCTAGCACTCAAGTGAAGAATCATCCTCAAAATCAACAAGGACATGATAGAGCTGGAAACTTAGTTTTCTTAGGATTCTTTTTTTTCCATGTACATTGTAAATTTGTTCCGAATTTATAACGGATTTATATCTTGTGTTCAATGAAAAAGTCTAAATCGATTAAGGTTAAAAGATTTAGTAGGCAACATTATGTTCTGCTTAGTCAAAGTCTAAGTCATTCGTATTGTGGTGTTTTAGTGGGAAACATGTGTGTTGCTAAGTTGAAGACTAAGTTGTCTACTGGTGATAGCTTAGTGGGCAGAGTGACATCTGCTTAGGCTCTACAAGTAGTAGAGTTATTACTTGATAGTGAGATTTATATTTTCTTCTCACATTGGTTGTAACTGTGGTTCACTTTTTCTTAAAGAAGATTAGTGAAACAGTTGAAAATCTTGTGTGACAGGTCGTGGTTTTACTCCCTTGAGCGAGGAGGTTTTCACGTAAACTACTTGTATTGTGTTGTTCTTATTATTTACTCTTTGTGATTGCTCTTATTGAGTCAAGGGACCTGGTTTCATTCTTGACTAATAGTGGACGCACTATTCTATCATGATGTACAAAGAGAATCAATCGTTCCTCCTAGAAATAGGCAACAAGTCACCTTGCCACCCAATGCGCTAAATCACCACCTGAAGTTTAAATTTGTGCTTCTTGTTGCACTAGGTGTTAAAGCATGGGTTATTTTTGTTCAGAGATTTGGAATCTGTCACGACCCAAAACCGAGCCGCGACTGGCACCCACATTTACCCTCCTATGTGAGCGAACCAACCAATCTAAACCTTAACATTTCGCCATATATCAACAGAAAGTAATGCGGGAGACTTAACTCATTAATAAAATCAAATCAATAACTATTATTATCCCCAAAATCTGGAAGTCATCATCACAAGAACATCTATGATCAAATTACTAACTAAAAATGTCTAAGAAGCTAAAAATACATAAGAAGCTAGTCCATGCCGGAAGTTCAAGGCATCCAGACTTGAAGAAGAAGATCCAGTCCAAGCTAGAAGCATTAGCTCACCCTGAATTTCCGATGTAGTGAAGACTGGCTAGAATTACTGTTGAGTTGAAGACGGCGGCACGTTTGCTGCACTCCACAAATAAACAAGAAGAAAACATAAAAGTAGGGGTCAGTACAAACACGGGTACTGAGTAGATATCATCGGCCAACTCAAAATAAAAAACAGTATATACCAAGTAATATCATAAATCAACTATGATACTCAACATGTAGCAACAACAAGTACTATATCATTTACAATTACCGTCAAGTTCACACATGAGAACTCAAGCCTCAATATCATACTCATTTGGGAATTAGATTCATTAGATTGAGTATATTAGCATCTTTCAAGATTCGTTATCCATATTCCACTTGTGTCGGTACGTGACACTCTGCTCCTTCATATTCATTAATCCTCTTGTGTCGGTACGTGACACTCCGATCCCCTACTACTATGTGTCGGAACGTGAAACTCCGATCCCCTAAATCTACGTGTCGGTTCGTGACACCCGATCCCCTAAATCTACGTGTCGGTTCGTGTCACCCGATCCCCTAAATACTACGTGTCGGTTCGTGACACCCGATTCCTTAATTCTATGTGTCGGAACGTGACACTCCGATCCCCTAATCTCCTTCTATCAATTCATCAAGCCTTCGTTCTTACCAAGGCATCATCATTCTCATTACTTAGTTTATCAAGCCTTCTCTCATACCAAGGCATCATCATTAACAAGAGATTAGGTTTTTATCAAGATTTGGGATTCAATAACTTCATCATGCTTAATATAATCACAATTATATAATCACATTCATGCAAGCATACTTTTAAGCACATAGCAGGGTTTACAATACTATCAATACATATCATTCGTTATTAAGAGTTTACTACGAATAGTGTGAAAACCATACCTACCTCCACCGAAGAATTGAAATCAAGCAAGTTAATCCTCAAAGCTTCTTCGTTCCTCTCTCTCTTGATCGATTCTCCCTCTCTTTGTTCTTTCAAATTTTCTTATTCAAACCCTCTTTCTTTTACCCTAATTAATATATAATTAATAATGAAAGATGGTAATAATGACACACTAATTAACTTAAGGTTACCTCTTTTAACCCCCAAGTAATTAGAATTATAATCCTTAACCCTCTAACTTTATATTTAAAGTAGGAATAGTCCAAAATGTCCCTTAAAACGTGTAAAGAAATCCGACCCAGACTGGGATTACGCAACCTGTGACGGGCCGTCGTGCCTGCGACGGTCCGTCCTGCAGGTCGTCGCAAAGTTCAGAGACCCAAATTTCCACCAAGGGTCTGTGACGGTCCATCCTGCCATTCCGTTACGAAGTTCAGAGAGTCGATTTTTAGTACCCAATTTCAGAATTTCTAAGTGTTTTGAAACGAGACCCTGCGACGGTCTGTCGTGTCCATGACGGTCCGTCGTGGGGTCCGTCGTTTCAGCCAGTTTTCCAGAAATAAAATCTGCATCTCAAAACGACTAAACAGGTCGTTACAATAGATACCAATTTACCCATCGTTCGTCCTCGAACGATCACAAGAAGAAAAACAAGGGCGAGAAGGAGTACCTGAATCTTTGAACATATGTGGGTATCTTTCTTGCATATCTGCCTCCTTCTCCCAAGTGGCTTCTTCAACCGGTCGATTCTTCCATTGCACCTTGATGGATGCAATCTCCCTTGACCTCAACTTGCGAACTTCTTTATCAAAAATAGCAATCGGTTCCTCCTCGTAAGACAGATTCTCATCAAGCAAAACTGAATCCCAACGGATAATGTAGTTTCTGTCCCCATGGTATCTTTTCAACATCGACACATGGAATACCGGATGTACTCCGGACAGCCCTGGAGGCAAGGCTAACTAATAAGCCACCTCCCCTACTCGCTTAAGTACTTCAAAGGGACCAATGTACCTTGGGCTTAGCTTGCCTCTTTTACCAAACCGCATCACCCCTTTCATTGGCGAAACTTTAAACAAGACTTGTTCACCCTCCATGAACTCTAAGTCTCTAACCTTTCGATCTGCATATTCTTTTTGCCTACTTTGCGCCGCTAGAAGCTTTTCTTGAATAGACTTCACTTTCTCTATGAATCCCTCAAAGGTCAGTACCCCAAGGTCTAACCTCAAATGCATCAAACCAACCAATGGGAGACCTACATCTCCTACCATACAATGCTTCAAATGGGGCCATATAAATGCTTGAGTGATAGCTATTATTGTATGAAAATTCGGCTAAGGGTAAGAAGTTATCCCAATGACCACCAAATTCTATCACACATGCACAAAGCATATCCTCCAACACTTGAATCGTTCTCTCAAGACTGACCATCGGTCTGGGGATGGAACGCAGTACTAAGGTCCAACCTAGTACCCAATTCCGCATGCAATGTTTTCCAAAACTTAGAAGTAAACTGCGTACCTCTATCTGATATGATGGAGAGTGGAACCCCATGCAACCGAACAATTTCTGAGATATAGATTTGGCTAACTTCTCTGCATTGTAAGTCACCTTGACCGGAATGAAATGAGCAGACTTAGTTAACCTATCGACAATCCCCCAAATAGAGTCATACTTACCCATTGTCTTTGGAAGACCAACCACGAAGTCCATTGCGATTCTCTCCCATTTCCAATCCGGAATGGGCATTCTCTGAAGTGTTCATCCGGGCCTTTGGTGTTCATACTTTACTTGTTGACAGTTTGGACACTTGTCAATAAAGTCAACAATATCACGCTTCATTCTACTCCACCAAAAGTGTTGCTTTAGGTCACGATACATCTTGGTTGCACCCGGATGTATAGAATACTTTGAACTATGAGCCTCTGTCAGAATAGTGTTGATCAAATCATCGACGCGGGGTACACATGCCCTTCCCTTAATCCTCAACACACCTTCCTCATCGATTGTTGCTTCTTTAGACTCTCCTTGCAACACTTTATCTCGAATCCGGATCAATTTCTCATCATTAAACTGCTCCCCCTTAATCTTGTCAAGGAAGGAAGATCTTGCCTCCACACAAGCTAAAAATCCTCCCTTCTCATTTACTTCTAACCTCATAAGGTCATTAGCCAGAATCTGAACTTCTCTAGCCAATGGGCGTCTAGAAGCTTGCAAATGAGCTAGACTTCCCATGCTTCCTGCCTTTCTACTTAAAGCATCCGCCACAACATTCGTTCGCTTCCCCGGATGATACAAAATGGTGATGTCGTAGTCCTTCAGTAGTTCCATCCATCTCCTCTGTCTCAAGTTCAAATCTTTCTGAGTAAAGACATACTGTAGGCTACGATGATCCGTATAGACTCACACTTAACCCCATATAAATAGTTCTCCATTGCTTTAATGCAAACACTACCGCGGCCAATTCCAAATCATGGTTCGGATAGTTACGTTCATGCACTTTTAATTGTCTTGAAGCATAAGCAATCACGTTCTTCTCTTGCATTAGCACTGCACCCAAACCCGAATAGGATGCATCACAATAGACAATGAAATTCTTACCTTCCATTGGCAAGGTGAGAATTGGTGCAGTAGTCAACAGAGTCCTGAGCTTCTGAAAGCTTTCCTCACACTCGTCCGACCATACAAATGGAACATTTTGCTTAGTCAAGTTTGTCAATTGGGAAGCAATGGAAGAGAACCCCTTGACAAATCGGCGGTAGTAGCTAGCTAACCCAACAAAGCTCCTTATTTCTGACACGTTAGTGGGTCTTACCCAATTCTTCACTGTCTCAATCTTAGATGGATCTACCATCACTCCATTCTTAGAAACCACGTGCCCCAAGAAGGACATTGCATCTAGCCAAAACTCACACTTAGAGAATTTGGCATAAAGCTTTTTCTCCCTCAACATTTCCAATACAATTCTCAAATGCCTCCTCATGTTCCTTCTTGCTTTAGAGTATATCAGTATATCATCAATAAACACGATCACAAAGAGATCCAAATATGGCTTAAAATCCCATTCATCAAGCTCATGAAAGCAGCGGGGGCATTTGTAAGACCAAAAGACATCACTACGAATTCATAATGCCCATACCTAGTTCGAAAAGCAGTCTTTGGCACATCCGCTGCCCGTATTTTCAATTGATGATAACCGGATCTCAAGTCGATCTTCGAGAAGACACAAGCACCTTGTAGTTTGATCGAACAGGTCATCAATGCGAGGAAAAGAGGATACTTGTTCTAATCGTTACCTTGTTCAACTGCCGGTAGTCTATGCACATCCGAAACTCCCATCCTTCTTCTTCACAACCAAACCGGAGCACCCCAAGGAGATGCACTTGGTCTAATGAAGCCTTTGCTCAACAACTCTTGAAGTTGAGCCTTTAACTCTCTTAATTCAGCGGGCTTCTATAAGGGGGTATAGAAATGGGGCGGTGCCCGGTTCAAGATCGATGCAAGAAGTCAATATCCCTATCCGGTGGCATACCAGGAAGATCTGCAGGAACACATCCAAAAACTCACGGACTACCGAAACTGACTCAATCGAGGGTACTTGGTAGTGTCATCCTTGAGATGTGCCAAGAAAGCTAAACACCCTTTACTACCATTTTCTTAGCACGAAGAAAGGAGATGATACGCACCGGATTGGAAGTGTAGTCACCCTCCCACACTAACGGATCTATCCCAGGCTTGGCTAACTACCGTTTTAGCATTACAATCCAAGATCGCAAATTGCGGAGAAAGCCAAGTCATACCCAGAATTACATCAAAATCAACCATTTCTAGATAACAAATCTACATAAGGTGTTGCTCCCCACAAAGTTCACCAAACAAGACCTATATACCTTTTCAACTACCACAGACTCACCCACCGGAGTAGAAACACGAATAGGCATATCAAGTAATTCACAATGTAAATTTAGACCATTAGCAAATGAGAAAAGATACATAAGAAAATGTGGATCCAGGATCAAACAATACAGAAGCCATGCAATCACAAACCAGAAGATTACCTGTGATGACAGCATCATGTCTCCCCTCCGATCTCCCAGGGAAGCATACAACAATGGGCCCTTTCATTTGTTTGTCCGTTGCCCCTACCCATGTTTGTGATGTAGTGGCTCCAGTTTGCCCATACACCCCTGGCCGTTTTAGTGACCACCATTACCTCGACCACCACTTCCTCCAGAATAACGGCCTCTACCATGACCACCTCTACCTCTAGCTATTGGGGGTCTATAGCTCTGTTTGGGACAATTTCTCCTAATATGTCCCATCTCCCCACATCCATAACACTCTCTAGAGTCAAGTAGAGGTCTCTCAGAGAAGTGTTGACCGGTCTGAGGTGGACCCCCAACTACAGTCTGTAGTGAAGACTGAATTGGTCGAACTGAGTAACCTCCGGAACCTTGTCCTCTAGTGTAGGAACCATTAAACTCACCTCCCTTTCGAAACCTTTTTGATGTCGATGTCGAGGTGAAGTCATCGGGCTTCACTCCTTCCACCTCTATCACAAAGTCTACCACTTCTTGGAAGGATTTTGCCGTAGCCGCTACCTGTAAGGCCAAAATCCGCAACTCTGACCTCAACCCCTTCACAAACCGGCGAATCCGCTCTTGTGGACTGAAACAGAGTTGAGTGGCATACCTTGATAAATCACGAAACTTAGCCTCATATGCATTAACCGACATCCTACCTTGCTCTAGGCTCAAGAATTCAATCTCTTTTCCTATCCCTCAAAGTCCGTGGGATGTACTTCTCCATAAAAAGCTAGAAAATGAGGCCCCAGTCATAGGTGTTGCCTCTGTCGGTTGACACTCAACATGTGATCGCCACCACATTTGGCGTTCCCTTGAAACTGATAACTCACGAACTCACACCAAACCGTTCTACTATACCCTTTTTGTGTAGTAGCTCATGACAGTCAACCAGAAAATCGTATGCATCCTCAGATTCAGCACCTTTGAAGACTGGAGGTTTCAATTTCAAGAACTTACTGAAAAGCTCATGCTGATCATTTGTCATTATGGGCCCCGTAGTCCCAGACGAGGAAACGTGCCTACCTCCAATGAGGCATCCAAGCGGGGAACCCCAACATTGGCATGTTGTACCTCTGGGACCTGAAGGTGCTGGTGCAAGAAAACACTGGGGTGTCTGGCCCCCTGATCAGATAACCGCTAAGATAAGCCAGAACCTGATTAATCATCTCTGGGGTAGGTTGGGTGTGGCATTCCTCATTTCTGCACTTGTTTCCTTCTCCCCATCCTCCCCTTCTCTTACTACTTCCGACAGTTGGTGGAGGAGTCCACTATGCCCTAGCATCAGATGGGCTAGGTGCTCGTCCTCTCCTCTAGAGGACGTCCTCCCACGACCTCTACCACGGCCTCTTGCCGCTGTTCTCCCTCGATCCACAGCCCCCGTGGCTGGCTCAGTTGTGTATCTTGCCTTGCTGGTGTTGGTGTTGGTGCGGTCGTTGCTCTAGTTCTAACCATCTGCGAAAAGAGTGAAGATGGTCAGATACCAATTTGTATCACCTAGATACCAATTGGATTCAAGTAATAGCACGAAAGAAGAAGGAAGAATGGAATTTTCCTAAGTCTTATGCTTCTCAAAGAAAAGTAAAGGCGTCCCCCTACCGTTCTTAAGACTCTACTAGACTCGTTCTTGTGTGATGAGACCAACGAACCTAATGCTCTGATACCAAGTTTGTCACGACCCAAAACCGAGCCGCGACTGGCACCCATATTTACCCTCCCTATGTGAGCGAACCAACCAATCTAAACCTTAACATTTCGCCATATATCAACAGAAAGTAATGCGAGAGACTTAACTCATTTAAAAATCAATCAATAACTATTAT
>JAKWIY010001856.1:0-14546 GCA_027704805.1 Solanum corneliomulleri | reverse complement strand
GACGGATCGCTCGTTTAATCCCCTCTTATTGGCATGCAGCCTCAAGGGAGAATCGATCCCGCGACCTATGGCCCTTTACATCCCTCCCAAGGGGATCGCCTTTCACCAATTAAGCTAGCTTAATTGGTGAAAGGCGATCCCCTTGGGAGGGATGTAAAGGAGCCATAGGTCACGGGTTCGATTCTCCCTTGAGGTGCAGGCCAATAAGAGGGGATTAAAAGAGCGAATGGCCGCCCATGGCAGAGACAATACCTGAATATGTGGATCCCAAGGGGGTTGTCACATCTCTCGACCTCAACTTGCGAACCTCTCTATCTAAAATAGCAACCGGTTCCTCCTCATAAGTCAAATTCTCATCAAGCAAAACTTAATCCCAACGGATGATGTAGTTTCCATCCCCATGGTATCTTTTCAACATGGACACATGAAATACCGGATGCACTCCGGACAGCCCTGGAGGCAAGGCTAATTCATAAGCCACTCCCCTACTCTCTTAAGTACCTCAAATGGTCAATGTACCTTGGACTTAGCTTACCCCTTTTCCAACCGCATCACCCCTTTCATGGGTGAAACCTTCAACAAGATTGTTCACCTCCATGAACTCCAAGTCTCTAACCTTTCGGTCCGCATATTCCTTTTGTCTACTTTGAGCCGCTAAAAGCTTTTCTTGAATAGCTTTACCTTCTCCAAATCCATCAACAAATCAGTACACCAAGGTCTGACCTCAAACGCATCAAACCAACCAATGGGAGACCAAACTCCTCCCATACAATGCTTCAAATGGAGCCATTCAATGCTGGAGTGATAGCTATTATTGTATGAAAAACTCGCCAAGGGTAAGAAGTTATCCCAATGGCCACCAAATTCTATCACAGACGCTCGAAGCATATCCTCCAACACTTGAATCGTTCGCTCAGACTGACCATCGGTCTGAGGATGAAATGCAGTACTAAGGTCCAATCTAGTACTAATTCAGCATGCAATGTCTCCAAAACTTAGAAGTAAACTGCATACCTCTATCTGATATGATGGAGAGTGGAACCCATGTAATCGAACAATCTCTGAGATGTAGATTTAGCCAACTTCTCTGCATTGTAGGTCACCTTGACCAGAATGAAGTGAGCAGACTTAGTTAATCTGTCCACAATCACCCAAATAGAATCAAACTTCCCCAATGTCTTCGGAAGACCAACCACGAAGTCCATTGCAATCCTCCTCCCACTTCCATTCAGGAATGGGCATTCTCTGAAGTGTTCCTCCGGGCCTTTGTTGATGTTCATACTTACCTGTTGGCAATTGGACATTTTGCTACGAAATCCACAATATCACGCTTCATTCTTTTCCACCAAAAGTGTTGTTTTATGTCACGGAACATCTTGGTTGCACCAGGATGTATGGAATATCCAGAACTATGAGCCTCTGTAAGAATAGTGTGGACCAAGTCATCAACACGAGGCACACATACTCTTCTCTTGATCCTCAAAACACCTTCATCATCAATCATTGCTTCTTTGGCTTCTCCTCGCAACACCATATCCCGAATTCGCCTTAGTTTCTCATCATCAAACTGTTTCTCCTTAATCTTGTCAAGAAAAGAAGATCTCGCCTCCACACAAGCCAAAAATCCTCCCTTCTCATTTACTTCTACCTCATAAGTCATTAGCCAAATTGGATTTCCCTAGCCAACGGGCGTCTAGAGACTTGCAAATGAGCTAGACTTCCCATACTTCCCGCCTTCTACTCAAAGCATCTGCTACAACATTAGCTTTTCCCGGATGATATAAGATAGTGATGTCGTAGTCCTTGAGTAGTTCCATCCATCTCTTCTGTCTCAAATTCAAGTCTTTTTGAGTAAAGACATACTGTAGGCTACGATGATCGGTATAAATTTCACACTTAACTCCATACAAGTAGTGTCTCCATTGCTTTAGCGCAAATACTACCGCTGCCAACTCCAAATCATGGGTCGGATAGTTACGTTCATGCACCTTTAATTGCCTCGAAGCATACGCAATCACATTTTTCTCTTGCATTAGCACTGCACCCAAACCAGAATAGGATGCATCACAATAAACAATGAAGTTCTTACCCTCTATTGGCAAAGTAAGAATTGGTGCGGTAGTCAACAAGGTCTTAAGCTTCTGAAAGCTTTCCTCATATTCATCTGACCATACAAATGGAACGTTCTGCTTAGTCAAGTTCGTCAATTAGGAAGCAATAGAAGAGAATCCCTTGACGAATCGGCGGTAGTAGCTAGCTAACCCAACAAAACTCCTTATTTCTGACACATTCGTAGGTCTTACCCAATTCTTCACCGTCTCTATCTTAGATAAATCCACCATCACCCCATCTTTAGAAACCACGTGCCCCAAGAAGGACACTGAATCTAGCCAAAACTCACACTTAGAGAATTTGGCATAAAGCTTCTTCTTCCTCAACAACTCTAATACCATTCTCAAATGTCTCATGTTCCTTCTTACTCTTCGAGTATATCAGTATATCATCAATAAACACGATCACAAAGAGGTCCAAATATGGCTTGAAAATCCCGTTCATCAAGCTCATGAAGGCAGCAGGGGCATTCGTAAGACCAAAAGACATTACCACAAATTCATAATGCCCATACCTAGTTCGAAAAGCAGTCTTTAGCACATCCGTAAGCTCCCATCCTTCTTCTTCATAAATAACACTGGAGCACCCCAAGGAGATGCACTTGGTCTAATGAAGCCTTTGCTCAACAATTCTTGAAGTTGTGCCTTTAACTCTCTTAACCCGTAGGAGCCATTCTATAAGGGGGTATAGAAATGGGGCGAGAGTACCCGGTTCAAGATCAATACAGAAGTCAATATCCCTATCGGTGGCTGGCATACCAGGAAGATCTGCAGGGAACACATTCAAAAACTCACGGACTACCGAAACTGACTCAATCGAGGGTACTTGGGTAGTGTCATCCTTGAGATGTGCCAAGAAAGCTAAACACCCTTTACTCACCATTTTCTTAGCACGAAGAAAGGAGATGATACGCACCGGATTGGGGGTGTAGTCACCCTCCCACACTAACGGATCTGCCCCAGGCTTGGCTAACGTCACTGTTTTAGCATTACAATCCAAAATCGCAAAGTTTGGAGAAAGCCAAGTCATACCCAGAATTACATCAAAGTCACCCATTTCTAAAATAACCAAATCTACATAAGTGTTGCTCCCCACAAAATTCACCAAAACAAGACCTATATACCTTTTCAACTATCACAGACTCACCACCGGAGTAGAGAAAACACGAATAGGCATATCAAGTAATTCACAATGAATTTAGACCATTAGCAAATGAGGAAGATACATAAGAAAATGTGGATCCAGGATCAAACAATACGGAAGCCATGCAATCACAAACCAAAAGATTACCTGTGATAACAGCATCAGACGCCTCCGCTTCAGATCTCCCAGGGAAAGTGTAACAATGGGCCCTATCACTAGTCTGTCCGTTTCCCCTACCATGTTGTGTAGTAGTGGCTCCAGTTTGCCCATCACCTCGGCCGTTTTGGTGACCACCATTACCTCGACCACCACGTCCTCCAGAAAAACGGCCTCTACCATTACCACCTCTACCTCTAGCTAGTGGGGTTCTGTAACTCTGGTTTGGACAATACCTCTTAATGTGTCCAATCTCCCCACATCCATAACATTCTCTGGGTTCACGCATCGGCCTCTCAGAGAAGTGTTGACCGGTGTGAGGTGGACCCCCAACTACAGTCTGTAGTGAAGACTGAATTGGTCGAACTGAGTAGCCTCCACAACTCTGTCCTCTAGTATATGAACCGTTGAACTCACCTCCCTTTCGAAACCTCTTTGATGTCGACATTGTGGTGAAGTCATCTGATTTCACTCCTTCCACCTCTATCACAAAATCTACCACCTCTTGGAAGGATTTCGCCGTAGCCGCTACTTGTAAGGCTGAAATCCGCAACTCTGACCTCAACCCCTTCACGAAACGGCGAATCCGTTCCTGTGGACTGAAACAAAGTTGGGTGGCATACCTGGATAATGCACGGAATTTGGCCTCATATGCGTTAACTGTCATCCTTCCTTGCTCTAGACTCAAGAACTCATCCCTTTTTCTATCTCTCAAAGTCCTTGGGATATACTTCTCCATAAACAAGCTAGAGAATGATTCCCAAGTCATAGGTGGTGCCTCTGTTGGTTGACACTCAACATGTGACCGCCACCACATTTTGGCGTTCCCTTGAAACTGATAGCTCACGAACTCGACGCCAAACCGTTCTACTATCCCCATCTTGTGTAGTAGCTCATGACAATCAACCAGAAAATCGTAGGCATCCTCTGATTCTGCACCCTTAAGACTGGAGGTTTCAATTCAAGAATTTACTGAAAAGTCATGCTGATCGTTGTCATTATAGGCCCAGTAGTCAGACGTGGAAATGTGCCTATCTCCAATGTTGCATCCATGCGGGGAGCCATAGTAGTCGCATGTCGTACCTCTGAAACCGGAGGTGTTGGTGCAGAAACCACTGGAGGTGCCGACCCTGATCAGATAACCGCTAAGATAAGCAAGAACCTGATTGATCATCTCTGGGGTAGGTTGGGGTGGCAATCCTCATTTTGCACTTGTTCATTCTCCCCTTCCTCACCCTCTCTTATCACCTCCTCATTCGGTGGAGGAGTCACTGCCCTAGTATCAGATGGGCTAGGTGCTCGTCCTCTTCCTCTAGAGGACGTCCTCCCACGACCTCTTCCACGGCCTCTTGCCGCTGTTCTTCCTCGAGCCACAGCCCCAGTGGCTGGCTCAGTCGTTTCTTGTCTTTCCGTTGTTGCTGCTGGTGCGGTCGTTGCTCTAGTTCTAACCATCTGCGAAATAGAATGATGATGGTCATATACCAATTTGTATAACCTAGATACCAATTGGACTCAAGTAGTAGCACGAAAGAAGAATGAAAGAATGGAATTTTCCTAAAGTCTTATAGCCTCTCAAAGAAAAGTAAAGGCGTCCCCCTACCGTTCTTTAAGACTCTACTAGACTTGTTCTTGTGTGATGAGACCACTGAACCTAAGGCTCTGATACCAAGTTTGTCACGACCCAAATCGGGGACGCGACTGGCACCCACATTTACCCTCCTATGTGAGCGAACCAACCAATCTAAACCTTAACCATTCAATGTATATAAACAGAAAATAATGCGGAAGACTTATCCTCATTAATAAAACAATTCAAAACTATTATTATTATCCCCAAAATCTGGAAGTCAACATCACAAGAACATCTATCTCAAATTGCTAAACTAAAACTGTCTAAGAAGTTAAAACAAATACTAGCTAGTCCCTGCCGGAAGTTCAAGGCATCAAGACTTGAAGAAGAAGATCCAGTCCAAGCTAGACGCATTAGCTCACCCTGAATTTCCGATGAAGTGAAGACTGGCTAGATCTACTGTTGAGTTGAAGACGACGGAACGTTTGCTGCATTCCACAAATAACAAAGAAGAAAACATAAAAGTAGGGGGTCAGTACAACCACAAGTACTGAGTAAGTATCATCGGCCAACTCAAAATAAAAGATAATATATACCACGTAATATCATAAAATCAACTATGATGCTTAACATGTAGCAACAACAAGTACTATATCATTAACAATTTCCACTAAGTTCACACATGAGGACTCAAGCCTCAATACCATACTCATTTGGGAATTGGGTTCATTAGATTGAGTATATTCATTATCTTTCAAGATTCATTATCTTTCTTCCTCTTGTGTCGGTACGTGACACTCCGCTCCTCTATCTCTATCCTGGTGTCGGAACGTGGCACTCCGATCCTCATATACTATCCTGGTGTCGGAACGTGACACTCCGATCCTCATTCTATCCTGGTACCGGAACGTGGCACCCGATCCATATACTATCCTGGTGTCGGAATGTGACACTCCGATCCTCATTCTATCCTGGTACCGGAACGTGGCACCCGATCCATATACTATCCTGGTGTCGGAACGTGACCTCCGATCCTCATTCTTTCCTGGTACCGGAACGTGGCACCCCGATCCCCTAATTCATCAAGCCTTCTTTTATACTAAGGCATCATCAATCTCATTATATAATATATCAAGCCTTCTTTTACACTAAGGCATCATCATTATTAACAAGTGAATTAGGGTTTCCTTTCAAGATTTAGGATTCAATAACTTCATCATGCTTAGTTTATCACAATCACATAATCATATTCATGCAAGCATACAATTAAGCATATAGACAGGTTTACAATACCACCAATACATATCATTCACTATTTAGAGTTCACTACGAATATCGTAAAAACCATAACCTACCTCCACCGAAGAATTGATCAAACAAGCTAATCCTCAAAGCTGTGTTTTTCCTCCTCTTGTTTCGTTCTCCTCTCTCTCTCTTGTTCTTTCTATTTTTCTTATTCAAACCCTCTTTCTTTTACCCTAATTAACATATAATTAAGTGTAAAAGAGGACAATAATACCCCACTAATTAACCCAAAGTTACCTCTTTTATCCCTCAAGAATTGGACTTATTAATATTAACCCTCAATCTTTATAATTAAGGAAAGAATAGTCCAAAACGTCCCTTAAAACGTGTAAAGAAATCCGATTCTGCCTGGGATTTGCGCAACCTGTGACGGCCCGTCGTGCCTGCGACGGTCCGTCACGCAGGTCGTCGCAACAGCCTAGAATCCCATTTTCACTAAGTGCACTGTGACGGTCCGTCACACCTGTGACGGTCCGTGCTGCACTTCCGTCATGACGGTCAGAGACTCGTTCCTTGTACCAAATTCTCAAAAGTTGAAGTGTTTTGCAACGGGAGCTCACGATGGTTCGTCGTGGCTGTGACGGCCCGTCCTGCAGGTCCGTCACAATTTACAGAGAGTCGATTTTCAGTGCCCAGTTTCAGAATTCCTAAGTATATTGAAACGATACACCCTCGACGGGCCGTCGTGCCTATGACGGTCCGTCGTGGTGTCCGTAGTCTTGGCCAGTTTTTCCAGAATAAAATCTGCTGCTCAAAACGACTAAACAGGTCGTTACAAAAGAGCATAATAAAAATAGGTAACTTAAAAGGCTAAATCATTATTGCTTTATTTTTTAAATTATTAATTCCAGTGCATGTATATTTTTTTATCTAGTAAATTTTTCATCTAGAAATTAATTATGAATGCTTTCACTCTTCCACCTTCTGAGGATATTAAATAGTTTTTAGTGCATTCAGCTTATCAATAATGAAGGACGATAAATTTGCACTTTCAAAGCTGAATTTGGTTTTTATCATGTTATTAATTTCAGTAAGTATAATTTAAAAATATCATATGAACTAATATTTAAAAATAATTAACTATTATAGGGATACAATGGTAATTTAACTTTGCATTATGGAGCTTCACACTTATAATAATATAAGATAAAATAAAAGAAAATAGCATCTAGTTAAATTTACAATAAAAGTCATAATTATATATGTTGATCCTTAAGAGTTACTATAACTAACAAAATAGATTTCTAAAATCTATTCTCTTTTCACTATTTAAATCATATATAAAGCTGGTATAAAAATAATTTTTATTGTATTTCTCTGTTATAAATTTTTGTAAGGATTTTGAGATGAACTTTTCAAAGTCCATTTCTCCAATGGATTACTTTGAAAGGCTGTCAGAAGGCTGCATTTTTTAAATACTAGTTTTCGAGAACGTGTATTGCACGTTTATCCTAAAATACTTTATACAATGTTTGTAGTGCAAATAATAAATTTAAACAATATATATATATATATCAAGAATTAGTTATTATGCATGAAAAATACTACTTTCAATCACATTTGTTACCGACCCAAAGGTATATATGTACATTTCACAAATTTGGTCAATAATTTATTTCCTGGTAAATCTAAAATTAATGAAGTTACAATGATTCATCAACTTATAAGACACCATTGAATCTCTTCATCTTCATTTTTATTCTCTTCATGTTCATTTAATTCTATCTTTCATTATATTTTTTTTCTTAGTGAGTTGGATTCACTTGTGCAGAATCACATCGACTTTTTGTCTTGTAGGATATTCCATTGATTGTCATGAATGCAGGATAAAGCTGGAAGTCTTTCTTCTTGTCCTTGTGTAAAAGACTCTCTTTTTTTTCGAGAATCCAATTAAGTGTACCGCTCAACTTCTATAAAATAATTTTTGTTTAAAAATCAAACCAAAACTTTATTAAGAACATATCAACTTACATAAAAATAATTAAATTGCATATAAGGAACAATGATTTATTACCTGAAAATCGATATGTAACGACCTGTTTAGACGTTTTGAGCAGCAGATTTTATTTCTGGAAAACTGGCTGAGACGACGGACCCCACGACGGACCGTCGCAGGTCTCGTTTCAAAACACATAGAAATTCTGAAATTGGGTACTGAAATCGACTCTCTAAACTTCATGACGACATGGCAGTACGGACCGTCGTGGGCACGACGGACCGTCACAGACCCTTTAATAAAATTGAGTCTGTGAACTCTGTGACGGAGCAGCAGGACGGACCGTCGCAGGCACGACGGGCCGTCACAGACTGCTTAATCCCAGTCTGGGTCAGATTTCTTTAAATGTTTTAAGGGACGTTTTTGACTATTCCTGCCTTAATTATAAAGTTAGTGGGTTAATGTTAATAAGTCTAATTACTTGGGGGTTAAAAGAGGTAACCTTGAGTTAATTAGTGGGTTATTATTGCCATCTTTTATACTTAATTATATGCTAATTAGGGTAAAAGAAAGAGGGTTTGAATAATAAAAGTAGAAAGAACAAAGAGAAAGAGAGAGGATCGAACGAGAAGAAGAACAAAGCTTTGGGAAATTGCTTGCTTGATCACGAATCTTCGGTGGAGGTAGGTTATGGTTATTTCATGCTATTCGTAGTAAACTCTTAATAGCGAATGATATGTGTTGGTAGTATTGTAAACCCTTCTATATGCTTAATTGTATGCTTGCATAAATGTGATTATATAATTGTGATTATATAAGCATGATGAAGTTATTGAATCCCAAATCTTGCAAAACCCTAATCTCTTTGTTAATGATGATGCCTTGGTATGAGAGAAGGCTTGATGAACTACAGTAATGAGAATGATGATGCCTTGGTATAAGAGAAGGCTTGATGAATTGATAGTATGAGATTAGGGGATCGGAGTGTCACGTTCCGACACATAGAATTAAGGGATCGGGTGTCACGAACCGACACGTAGATTTAGGGGATCGGGTGTCACGAACCTACACGTAGATTTAGGGGATCGGGTGTCACGAACCGACACGTAGATTTATGGGATCGGGTGTCACGAACCAACACGTAGATTTAGGGGATCGGGTGTCACGAACTGACACGTAGAATTAGGGGATCGGAGTGTCCGTTCCGACACATAGTAGTAGGGGATCGGAGTGTCACGTACCGACACATGAGGATAAAGATAATGAGGGGGAGCGGAGTGTCACGTACCGACACAAGAGGATAAAGATAATGAATCTTGAAAGATGTTAATATACTCAATCTAATGAACCTAATTCCCAAATGAGTATGGTATTGAGGCTTGAGTCCTCATGTGTGAACTTGGCGGTACTTATTTATGATTATAGTACTTGTTGTTGCTACATGTTGAGTATCATAGTTGATTTGATGATATTATCTGATATATACTGTTTTCTATTTTGAGTTGGCCGATGATACCTACTCAGTACTTGTGTTTGTACTGCCCCCCTACCTTTATGTTTTCTTCTTTGCTATTTGTGGAGTGCAGCAAACGTGCCGTCGTCTTCAACTCAACCACAATTCTAGCCAGTCTTCATCACACCGAATCTTCAGGGTGAGCTAACGCTTCTAGCTTGGACTGGATCTTCTTCTTCATGTCTTGATGCCTTGAAGTTCCGGCATGGACTAGCTTTTACTTGTTTTAGCTTTTTAGAAAACTCTTAGTTTAGTAATTTGATCATAGATGTTCTTGTGGTGATGACTTCCAGATTTTGGGGAATAATAGATGTTGAATTTTAGAAGTTAATGAATTGGTTTTTATTAATGAGTTTAAGTCTTCCGCATTACTTTCTGTCGATATTATATTGAAATGTTAAGGGTTAGATTGGTTGGTTCGCTCACATAGGAGGGTAAATGTGGGTGCCAGTCGCGGCTCGGTTTTGGGTCGTGACACGATACGACTTGAAACAGTTCAATCTGTGTTGCTTCACTTACTGCATCATCACTATGAAATATTAGCGTCATTTCTTAATTGTATCTTCATAAAAAAAAAAGTCAAATTTAAAAAATTTATTAGTAGTTGAAATATTAATAAAGATAAATAAAACATTGGGCATAACAAACTCATATAAAAAAAAATAATAAAGATAATATGATTACATGAGAAAGTATAATATATAATATAGAAAAATGGAGAATCTGCTAATAGAAGATAAAAACGTTACAATTTAAGTGATACAAGAAGTGACCTTTTGATATCTTTAATCTAACTGGCTAACACCTTAATATGAGTTTTTTTTAAAAAAAAATAATGACAATGGTTTAAAGAGCATAATAAAAGTAGGTAGCTTAAAAGGCTAAATCATTATTGATTTATTTTTTAAATTATTTATTCCAATGCATATATACTTTTTTTATCTAGAAATCAATTACGAATGCTTTCACTCTTCCACCTTCCGAGGATATTAAATAGTTTTTAGTGCATTCAACTTATCAATAATGAAGGACGATAAATTTGCACTTTCAAAGCTGAATTTGGTTTTTATTATGTTATTAATTTTTGTAAGTATAATTTAATGATATCA
The DNA here is from genome assembly GCA_027704805.1 of Solanum corneliomulleri. Lineage (NCBI taxonomy): Eukaryota > Viridiplantae > Streptophyta > Magnoliopsida > Solanales > Solanaceae > Solanum > Solanum corneliomulleri. Next base: position 3,702 of record JAKWIY010001856.1, on the reverse strand, counting down.
AATGAACTAATATTTAAAAATAATTAACTATTATAGGGGAACAATGCTAATTCAATTTTGGATTTTGGAGCTTCACACTTATAATAATACTAGTTTTCGAAACATGTGTTGCACGTTTGTCCCATACAATTATTATAAAGTTGAATTATTATATAATGTTGAAATTAGAAATATTAATTTTACCAATTTATATTTTATTCATTAAATAAAATTCATAATAATTGAATAGTACATTGACCATCAAGCAAGAAATATGAAAAAAATAATTATATTACTATAGCATCTAATAATAGGAATATAACTATATGACTTATCCTTAATAATCTCTCATTACGCTCCATATTAGTAAGTACACAAATATGTAGCTACTTAAAGAAACTATATTAGTAAGGAAAGAAAATAAAAGTAAATAAATATTATAAAGTACATTTAAAAGAATCTAAATGTCATAAATTAGTAATTTCAGCACTATAAAAATAGACTTATAACATTCATAATTCATAGAAGATTATATAAAGAAAAGTATAACGGTTAAAGAATACAAAAAAATTTAACAGATAAGAATAAATACAACATTCATATCCTTCTTAAGACTTTTATTATAACATATAATATATATATATATATATATATAATATATATATATATATAATATATATATATATATATATATTATAATATATATATATATATAGTAAAAAGAAATACACAAGAAGTAGAGTTTTTTTCTCCCGTAACAAAAAAAATAATCTAAAATGGTAAAGATAAAAATTATGATACAAAAATATCATTCTAATGAGGATCAACATATATTAATATTTCAAAACGAGGCAAGTGGTAAAGAAAAATTATTTTTTCATGATACATATATATAACTAAAAAGATTCATTGGATAAGATGAAAAGGTGAAGAGTTTTTTTAAGTTAATTTTCAGAAGTTCAGTGATCTTAGACATGGGTAGAGGAAAGGTGATTGTTTTTACTAATAATTCAATACATTTAATTATACTAACTAAAGAGAGAGGATAACAAATTTAATCATTTAATCACATTAATCATTGAGAAAAAATAGATAATTTTTATTTTTTTAAAAGGTAATTCCTGTTATAAATCCATTGAATGAGTGGATGGTTCATAAAGTTGGTACATGAACAACCATTCATATTCACTTGGTTTCATGAACCTTTTTGGATAAGAATGTATCTATTTATTATAATGCTTAATATGGTGACTTTTGGAGTGATTTCTCACTCTATAAATAGGGTTGTTCATTCACTATTGTATGATATACAGATGAGACTTAAATACACTTGAATAAGAAGGAAATTCCTCTTCTTCTATCTACTTATCTTGTCTTCTTCTCTTTATGATTATATTTGTATGAACTTGATTTTGTAACACGTTATCAGCACGAGTCTCTAGCCAATTAAGATTGAGTTTTAGTTTTTCTTTAACTCATGTTTTGGTTGATCTCGTTATGATAATCAAGGTATTATATGCATAAAATCACGTATGTATTTTCTAAAATATTTTTATTATTTAGAATACAATAGTATTCAATCACTAACAATTATCAGGAACCAAAGGCATATACAACTATTGGTTGAATATGACATGCTATACAAAACTTCTTAAATATAAGAAGCTATAAAATTTTAATAGCATGAGTTTGAATATTATTTTGATTATTTTGAAAGACTCAAAGAGTGAGTCATGTTGTACTTCGGTCTATTATACTGTTGGTTAAAGTAAGACGATGGATTCAAGCTCATCGCACCAAAAGGGTAGACATCTGGTTAAAGTCCGGATGACATAATGAAAAAAATTGACGGTAAGACGGTAGATTCAAGTTCTATCGCACTTAGAGGATAAGACATCAATCTGAGTTTTGATGCACCATGATGATAAGGATTGGGTTCAAGTCCCTTAGAATTTGGCCTAACGCGCCTTGTATGGATAAGACATTGAGTTTGAGTCAATGCACCATAGTGATGAAATAATGATGACTAAGGTTTTGATGAAAAGCCTTGAAATTCGTCATATTAAACTTGCTCCATTCCTTGAAAAGAATGTGGTAGCAATATATGATAACTTTGAAATTCGATGCTGACTTGCTCCATTCTATCGTATGAATGTGGTAGCAGTAAATAATTAGTTTGAAAGATGACAAATGATTAACGATATGAAAATGGGCATGAAGGGACGGAGTTATAATAGTCATCATTGTGGTAATTATAAAAGGAAGAACACTATGGGTTCTCCAAATAGTCCTTCGAAATGTGAAGACAGTTTTCATTATCAAAATGGTATGAAAGGACATCGGACATGTGAATGTTGTTGACCCAACAATTTGACAAGTTTATAAATCCTCCATCAAAAGACAAGAAGATAAAGTGATGGTACACTTGATCTTTCAAAGTGATGTTGAGGTGTGTCATTGAAATATGATGAATTTTAAAGCCATTACAATGTGCTTATAATGCAAATTTATGAAGTACATATAAATGATCAGTCCATTCCTTGAAGAGAATGTTACTTGTGATGAGTATCGTGAATGCTCGACCATTCTATAAGAGAATTGGTCTAGATGTGATATATATGTCACAACTCACCTCTATGGAAGGTTTGACAAAAAATGATACATGTCACATCTCATCTCCACGGAAAGTTTGAGAGAAATAAATAAATTTTATTTGACATGAATGGTCAATGGTCGTGTAAGTTTATACGTCATGAATATTATGTATGTTTGTTATGAACTACCGAAAGGGCAAAAAGAAAGAAATAAGTCTTGCCTAGAAAGGTTGTTGCCATGATCAAATACATTGTGTGACAATACAAATTTGTCATTGGTTGTGTACCTATGGTACAACAAAAGAAAAGCAAGAAACATGTATTGCTCGTATAATTTTAACCATGACAATAATGATATAATTTGTCCTTGAGGAGATGTTCACCATATGGATGGTGTCATGGAATATATGATTGTACACAAAATTAATTGCAAGCTCTAACTAGTTGTGCTATTATCAGATGAATAATATTGAGGTTGCAGTAAGTCTCAAAAGAAACTTTTTAAGTTTCGGATGAATTGAAAATAAATATTGAGACTAAAATCACTACAATCGAAGAGGGTTATAGATATTTATGTAAAAGATTACCCCACTTTTCCTCTTGTTTGTTCCATACAAACATGTACATGCTGATGAAATCACATGTAAAAGTAAATTATAAGGGTATTAAAATAAAGATCAGTTGGCCTGACTGGTTGACCAATCCGATTAAATATGATGCAAAGGTAATTGAGAATTCAGGTCATTTATATGATAAAAAAATAAAGATTCTTCAAGAATTCTCTTGTGTTGTTTGTTTTCTTGATAAAATGATCATTGTGCCAGCTAAGGTTGGGACTGTAATCCCCTAAAATTTTTGGAACATACAAAGGGTGAATATGGGCCCGTTCACCTGCCATGTGGATCATTTGCAACTATATGATCGATGCATCTATGCGATGGTCACATGTTTTTGTTGTCAACTTACAATTGGTTTTTGTAAGATTGTTTGCTCGAATTGTTAAAATTGAGAGCACAGTTCCAAACTATGAAATTATATTAATAATGCTGGTTGATTTAGCAGAAATTGTATGCCTCCAATTATAGCTAAATCATGGTTATGAGAACAAAACTCCCAAATAAAATTTGGT
>JAKWIY010001855.1:0-14475 GCA_027704805.1 Solanum corneliomulleri | reverse complement strand
GTCTAGGCTTTGGAACAAGCCTAGTGCTTTCACCATCTTTCTCTTCAATCATAGGGTGAAGGTGGACCATCTAAGTCCCAATGTCTCATAGTTCACTGTCTTCAGCATAAGGAAGTCATGCATTCTCACATTCCACCAACTATAAAAGTGGACAATTAAACGAGGGGCTAGTTGAAGACTGACCCTTTTCCAGATTAAGTGGAGCAGCCATTCTAGAACAGGAATCACTCTCTTGGTGTTAACCAGATAGAGAGTACCTGCTCTGATACCACTTGTTAGAATTTGTGCGTTTACAATCAGTCAATGGACCAGGTCCCTTGACATACAAATAAGGATATAATTTCGTAAGTTAAGTAATTCTCTTAAGCCACCCACCATATACATTTATACATTGCTGTGGGTAAGCTAAAAAAGACCATTTCACACAAATAAGGATATAATTCCGTAAGTTAAGTAATTCTCTTAAGACACCCACCATATACATTTATACATTGCTGTGGGCTAAGCTAAAAAAGACTATTTCAATGATGGCCCTCCATGGATTCACCTATATAAGTTGCGGCTAAAGTTGCGACATAAAGTAAATGCAGTTTAACAATAAAAGAGTTTTACGTGGAAACCTCCTTTCTCAAGGGAGTAAACCACGACATGTCTCACAGGATTTTCACAACCGTTTCACTAATCTTCACAAGCAAAAGTAAACCGGTTACACAAATGTGAGGAAAAAATTTTAATCTCACCAACAAGCAATAACTTTGTTGCTTGATGAGCCTAAGTAGATGTTATCTACCAACTAAGCTATCACTCTAGACAACTTAGAATTTTCTAAGCAACACAACGGTTAACCACTAAATTAGTTCAATCTAACTAACTTAGAATTTCAAATCAAACCACACTGATTCCTTTATAGATTTAGGATCAGTTTACAATGTAAGTAGATTCTCAAACAACTACACAATATACACCTGAGTTCAGGTTGTTCTAGAATGATTCGTCTCCTTAGTTTTCTTAAGCCTTTGCAAGAGTTCTTGAATGTTCTTTTTCAAGTTGCAAAAACTAAAGAGCAATGTGTGGAAAGATGACATTGTATAGACAAGTCACTTTCGTGAAACCCCCTGTCATTGGTTGGAAAGGTCTGATGTTTCTGACGCAGTTGGGAACAATGCACCAAATTTCTGTACCTTCTTCAGCTGACAGTCAACGAACTATCAAGTTGAGAACCAGATACCTTCACAAGGTTGTGACTGAGTTTTTTACATCATCAAAACTACAAATAACACACTTCTCCATTTCAATTTACTTATCTTACTTCATTTTTGATTCATTTATCAAACCATAAAATTGAGACTTTTAATCCCGTACAAAGTAAAGTATAAGCCAAACAATCTTAAACAAAAAAAGTAAATATTATTAAGCTTTCAAATTTTTGATCAAAGTTGGAGGTAGAAAAATTATTTTCATAGACCTCAATTTAAGTAAAGAATTTTAAAAACTATTTTCATAGACCTCAATTCAAGTAAAGCAATTTAAAACATGTTTGAGAATGAAATACATTAATGAGGAATCTTAAGAGGTAATGAACAAATAATATGATGATCAAACGAAAAAGAAAACAATAACAAGAGAAACATAATGTGAACGAATGAATACACTCATTTCATTTGAATGAATAACAAGACTCTGTTTTCAGTTTCATTACAAAAGAATGAAATGTTAATTGGACAAATTTGTTTCTCATACAGAAATACAACTTTAACTTCAATCCAATTTGAGTATTCATCCTTTTTTCAACTTGCAGCTCCATTACACAACGCATCAATATTGTTTCCTAGCTGCACCAAAACCAGTGTGTTCTTAAATTAGTACCATTCAGAAACAGGGGAACTAATAATGAAGAGAGAAGAAGAAGAAGAAGAATATACCATATAAATGAATAAGAAGCACGAAGAAGACAAAAAGTGTTGAGAACAAGAATCCAATAGATGAGATGAACTGGAGTGTAATTCAAAAGAAAGTTGAATTCTCTCCATATTTGAGACGTAGTGTCGTTCTCCTGTTGATATGGATTAGCTGATGTCAAAAAGATGAGACGAGATCGACTTCGATTCAGAGATTCAAGCATTTCAGTTCCTCCATTGTTGGAATTTCTTAGTGGAGCTTTGTACTCTGTTTTCTCTTGTAAAGATTTCGCAAATATACGATCTAAATGGGTTTCGTTCAGAAAGCTATCAAAGTTCTCCCTGTTTTTTCTTAGCCTCGTCATCCTTCTGACTATAAAAACATTCAAATCAAAGATTCTTAATCCCATCAAGAAAATCAAAAAAAAAAAAAAAAAGAAAAAAAAAGAGAAACAAAGAAATGAAGATGCCATGGTTACTAAGAGAATACTGTAGTAAATCAAAAGGGAGAGTAAGAAGATAACAGACACCCGCAGAGCTATTTTCATGAAAGTTGGTTTTTAAGCTTTTCTTCTTCTTCTTCTTCTTCTTCTGTAAATTTGGAATCTCTGAAGAAGAAGCAAAACTCAGCGGTTACTTATATATAAATAACATTCAATTAGTTAAAAAGGCGGGAGATGTTGTTATTGGCTTTTTCACGTGCCAAGATTTTGTTAAAATCAGTTATATAATTGCATTACCATATGTAGGCAATTATATTTAACAACTTTTTTGAAAATGTAGATGGGTGTATGTCCATTGTCCCAATTTGCTTAAAATGATGAGAAATTTATTAGGTTATTCGTCATTATTTATGTGACATTATTTAGCTAGGCAAGAAGTTTAAGTATTAAAGGGTGCGTTTGGTATGAAGGAAATTGTTTTCTTTCCAGTAGATTTTTTGACTTGTTTTTTTTCATTTTGGTTGGTGAGTAGAAATATTTTTCGAATTTTTCTTTTTTAGTTGTTTGATTTATGAATGAAAAATATTTTTGAGAAAATATCTTTTATTTTTACTTGAGAGTAGAAATAATTTTTGAAGTATAATTTTCTTAAAACACACTTAATTTATTTTTGAGGTGAGGATAGGGCTTGAAAGGGGGAGGTTGAGGATAAAGGTGAAATTTTTAATTCAAAACAAACTTAAAATTTTTTAGGGGGGTTGGGGGTGGGGGATGTGGTGTGAGAAAGTTAGTATGTGGGTTGAGGGTAGGGGTGAAAATAAAATTTTTGAGTTGTTAAAAATATTTTATAAAAATAAAATTATTTTTTTTTGGGTTTGGGGGGGGGGGGGAAGGCTGGCTGTTTGGTCTAGGGTAGGGGTGAAAAAAATTAAAATTTTAAAATTGAAAATATCTTTTAAAAATTGAATTACATTTTTTTTGGGGGTGGGGTGGGGTGGGGGACTGGTAGGGACTAGCCCCGGGGGAAGTGGTTTGAGGATGGGGTAAAAAAATTAAAAAATTTAAAGTTGAAAATAATTTTTTAAAATCTTTTTTTTAAAATTAATATTAAATTATTTTTTTGGGTGTGGGGGAAGGGGTCGAGGATGGAGCGTGAAACAAACAAAAAGTTTGAAGTAGAATATATTCTTTTAATTTTTTTTCGTTGGAGGAGGGCTGATGGGAGTTTGAGGGTAGGAGTTGGGTGGTGTAAAAACGAATAAAATAATGAAATTGAAAATATCTTTTAAAAATAATTTTTTGTTTTTTTTGGAGGGTGGGGTCGGGTGTTGGGGTAAGAATGAGGGTGGGGTAAAATATTAAGTAAAAAATTAAAAGATGTTAGATATGAATCTTTCATGAGGGATATGTTGTGTAGATACGAAGAGCTTGTTTGGATTGACTTAAAAAGTAGTTTTTAAAAAGTATTTTTGAAAGTGTTGAACCTTTTTTAAAAATAAGTAGGTATGTGTTTGAATAAAAGTGATGCAGTTGAAAAAAAAGTTGTTGATGTGTTTTGCAAATAAGTGCTGGTAAGCACTTTTTTTTTAATCACAATGTCTGAAAATATCCTTAAAGCCGTTAAAACGATAAAAAAGTTAAAATTTACTTATATTTAAAAAAATTAAACCAAAATTAATTAATATTTTATATCCATAAGTAATAATATTATTTTCTATCATTCACATTTCTATATCATCACAAATTATATATAAGAGGGGAATACAAATTGATTTTAAGTTAATTTTGTGAGCGCAACTGAACAAAATAATAATTATATAATAATATAATAATAATAATAATAATATAATAAAAATAATAATAATAATAATAAGAAGAAGAAGAAGAAGAAAGAAGAAGAAGATAAGAAGAAGAAGAAGAAGAAGAGAAAGAAAGAAGAGAGAGAAGAAGATAAGAAAGAAGAAGAAGAAGAAAGAAGAAAAGAAGAAGAAGAAGAAGAGCAGGAAGAAGAAAGAGAAGAAGAAGAAGAAGAACATATTAATTGTAACTATAGTAACAATAATCATAATCATAAATAATAAAATATAATAATAATAATAATATAAACATAATAAAATAATAAAAATAATAATAATAATAACAATAAATAATAATAATAATAATACTAATAATAATACTAATAATAAATAATAATATTAAATACAATAATTAAATTCATAAATATAATGACAATGATAATAATAATAATAAATTATACAAATATAATAATAATAATAATAATAAGAATATAATAATAATAATACAATAATAATAATTAGAAAAAAGGGGGAAAATAATAATAAATAATATAATAATAATAATAATAATAATAAAAATAAAAATAATAATAGCAACAATAAATAATGATAATAATAAAACTAAATAAATCAATTAATTATTTAATAAATCTAATATATAATAACATAATAATAAAATAATAATCATAAAGATAATAAAAATAATAAAAATAAAAAAAATATAATAATAACAATAAATAATAATAATAATAATAATAATAATAATAATAATAATAATAAAACAACAACAATAATAATAATAATGATGATTATAATAACAACAACAACAACAACAACAACAACAATAATAAGTAATAATAATAATATTACTACTACTACTACTACTAATTAAAATATATTGTAAAGAAAGCTCATAATATAAGAAGAAAAAGAAAAGAAGTATGAGATAGAGGAGAATTTTCTTATTCAAGTGTATCATAAAATGATGAATGATATCTCTATTTATAGTGTTGAGATATCATAGTCAAAGGTCACCTTGGAATTATACATAGTTATCATCAATGTTCATATCACCTTGAGATCTTATCACATTGGAAACATTAATACATGAATCCAATTAATTGTTGGATAACTCTAATGGATCATCCACATATACTATACAATGGATTTACAACACTCCCTCTTGGATATCCATAGATCATGTGCCTCGTTAAAACCTTACTAGGAAAAGCTAGTGGAGAAAAGCCTAGTGAAGGAAAAAGAGTACACATATCTCATAATACGCTTTGAATGTTGCCTCGTTAAAAATCTTACCAGGAAAACCCAACTTGGGACAAAACCATAGTTAAGGAAAAGAGTACAACGCGTATTTCGCTCCCCCTGATGAAAACTTTACTTGATATCTCGGAGACGGCACATTCCAATCTTGTATCTGAACTTCTCAAACATTGATGTTGGCAATGCCTTAGTGAATAAATCAGCAAGATTATCACTTGAACGAATTTGTTGAACTTCTATGTCACGATTTTGTTGAAGATCATGCGTGAAAAAGAACTTTCGTGAGATATGCTTTGTCCGGTCTCATCCTCCTTTCAATTGAGCTATACATGCAGCATTATCTTCGTACATTGTGGTTGGTATATTCTTTTTCAAAGAAAAATCACACATTTCCTAATATGATGGGTCATTGATCTCAACCAGACGCACTCTCGACTTGCTTCATGGATGACTATTATTGCATGATTTGAAGAAGTGGCTACCAACGTTTACTTCATTGATCGCCAAGATATTGCCGTGTCTCCACATGTAAACAAATAGCCTGTTGGTGATCGAGCTTTATGCGTATCAGATAAATACCCTGCATTTGCGTAACCAATCAGTTCTGATTAGGATTAATTGAAATAGAAGTCCCCCAAAGATATCGAAGTATGTGTTTAACACCATTCCAATGTCTTTTTGTTGGGGAGGAATTGAATCTTGCCAGAAGATTTACTGCAAAATAGATATCTGGTCGAGTATTGTTAGCAAGGTACATTATTGCCCCAATCGCACTAAGGTAAGGAGTTTCATCACCAAGAAGCTCTTCATCATTCCCTTGAGATCGAAATGGATCTGTATTGATATCAAGCGATCTTACCACCATTGGAGTACTCAATGGATGTGAGTTATCATGTAAAAACGCTTTAGTATCTTTTCTGTGTACGTTGATGATGAACAAGTTTTCCATTTGACAAATTCTCAATCTATAGGCCAAGACAAATTTTGTCTTGCCGAGATCTTTCATTTTAAATTCTTTTTTCAGACACTCAACAACTTCTAACAGCTCTTTACGAGTGCCAATGATGTTCAAATCAGCAACATACACAACTATTATTACAAATTCAGACCCCGACCGTTTAATGAAAATGCAGGGACAAATCGGATCATTTTTGTACCCTTTATTTAACAAATATTCACTCAGACGATTGTACCATATCCTTCCTGATTGTTTCAATCCATACAGAGATTTCTGAAGCTTTATTTAAAAAGTTTCTCTTGAATCTTTGTGTGCTTCAGGCACTTTGAATGCTTCAGGAATTTTCATAAAAATGTTGTGGTCCAATGAGCCATATAGATAGGCTGTGACAACGTCCATTAGACACATTTAAAGTTTTTCATGAACTGCCAGATTTATGAGATATCTGAAGGTGATTGCATCTACCACTGGAGAATATGTCTTCATATAATCAATGTCAGATCTTTGAGAAAAACCTTGAGCAACGAGTCGGGCCTTATATCTCATGACTTCACCTTTCTCATTTCTTTTTCGTACAAAAACCCATTTGTACCCCACTGGCTTGATACCTTCAGGTGTTCGGATTATCGGTTTAAAAATTTCACGTTATTCTAGTGAAGTCAATTCAGCTTGAATTGCATCCTTCCATTATGGCCAATCATTTCTCTGTCTATCTTCGTGAACAGATTTTGGCTCAAAATCTTCATCTTGTTGCATTATGTCAATAGCAACATTATAGGCAAATATGTTGTCAATCACCAAATTATTTTGGTCCACAACTTTCTCGTCGATATATAATTCATTGAAATTTCATTGTTTTCAGAAGTTCGAACCTCCTGATCATTATGTGTTATGACTTGGGTCTCATCTTGAGAAATTTCTTTCAACCCATGATCATCTTGATCATTTATTCCTTTTCTCTTTCGAGGATTTTTATCCTTAGAACCAATTGGTCTACAACACTTCAAATGTGGTCTAGACTCATTAACAATTTGTCCCGTCGGAATATCAATTCGAACAGGAGCATTAACAGCTGGAATATGCGATTTAGTAATCCTTGAAAGATTAGTAAATGCTTCTGGTAGCTGATTTGCAATGTTCTGCAAATATATTATTCTTTGAACTTCTTCCTCACATTGGTTTGTTCGAGGATCCAGATGAGATAGAGATGATGAATTCCAATCTATCTCTTTTCCCAACGACTTATGTTCTCCCCCTAATGGTGGGTATACTGATTCATCAAAAGGACAATCAACAAATCTTGCCTTAAATAAATCTCAAGTCATAGGCTCCAAATATTTTATGATTGAAGGAGATTCATACCCAACATATATCCCCAACCTTATTTGGGGCCCCATCTTTGTGTGTTGTGGTGGAGTAATTGGGACGTACACCGCACATCCAAAAATTCTAAGATGGGAAAAGTTTGGCTCTTGACCAAAAGTCAATTGTAATGGGGGGAAATTCATGATAATTGGTCGGCCTTATGCGCACAAGTGGTGCTGCATGCAAAATAGCATGCCCCCACATATACATAGATAACTTTGTTCTCATTAGTAATGGTCTAGCTATCAATTACAAACGTCTAATCAATGATTCTGCTAGATCGTTTTGAGTGTGAACATGCACAACTGGATGTTTAACGGTTATACCAGTAGACATACAATAATCATTAAATGCCTGAGATGTAAACTCACCAACATTATCTAGACGGATTGTCTTTATTGTATAGTCTGGAAATTGTGCTTTCAATCTTATTATTTGAGCCAGCAATCTCGAAAAAGTCATGTTGCGAGTTGATAATAATCACACATGTGATCATCTTGTAGAAGCATCTATCAAGACCATATAATATTTAAAGGGTCCACATGCAGGTTAAATTTGTCCACATATATCACCCTGTATACGTTCCAAAAAACGCAGGGGATTCAATTCCAACCTTAATTTTTGATGGTTTAGTGATCAACTTTCCTTGAGAACAAGCAACACAGAGAGAGTTCCTTTGATTGAAGGATATTTGGGCTCTTTAAGGTGGTCCATGTGAATTCTAAATGATTTTGCGCATCATATTAAATCCGGGATGACCCAAACGGTCATGCCAAAAGATAAAATCATTAAAATTAGTAAACTTTTGTTTACTACGCATGTGATTCAACTGTACTTATACTTGTATAGTACAACCCAGAAGAAAGTGCAGGTAATATTTCATGCACAATTTTCTTCACTACATTAATTGTAGTAAAATGTAAAGGTATTCAACCTTTCCTTCGTTAGCCGTCTCAACATGATAGCCATTTTGGCGAATAACTTTGAAACTTAATAAGTTTCTTTGAGACTTACTAAAATATAATGCATTATCAATGCTTAATATTGTCCCTCCAGGTAGTAATAAGGTCACTCTTCCAGAGCCCTCTATTAATTTTCTACTACCTGATATTGTGTTAATATATGCCATTTTCATAACCAAATTAGAAAAGTATTCATTTTCTTTTAATATTGTATGCGTTGTAGCACTACCAAGAAGCTATACATCTCCATTACTCATCTTGAATCCAACTGACAACTAGGGATTTCTATTAATTTTCATTAAAATAAAATACATTAAAAGAAGGAAGAAACAAAATTATCAACGAAAATTTAAATACTTGAACATGATAACATAATAATTAAAAACACATAAGTAAAATATTAACAAACTTCATTCCCCAGCTAAAAGATCAAACATCAATTTCGATCTCCAAAGAAGTCATCAACTTCCATATGAGTAATGTCACCAAGGCCATCAAAAACATCATCCTTTAAAGCCAAATTTGCTTCAAAATCCTTATCATATTTCTGAGATGTTCCTGGCTTATTATCATCTTTAAGAGTTATATGTGACTCAGCTCGAGCATTGGAAGAGGAAGCACCACTTTTATTTCCTTTCTTTTTAAAAGAATTTTTATAGAGCCTTACAAAATGCTCATGTGTGCGACATTCATTCTTCCAATGACCTTTCATGCCACAACGATGACAATTACTTTTTGAGGGGTTATTTTGAGAACTCGTGTTGTTTTCCCTTTTATTATGACCACCACCTTGACGATTAGTGTATCATCTTTTATCTTTGCCATGTCATCGTGTATTATAATAGCCCCGATGATAATCTTTTTTTACTTCAGATTGATCACGTGCTCCCACCACATTTGCCTCCGGTAATGGAGCAGCTCCAGTGGGACGAGCTTCATGATTTTTCATTAAAAGAGCATTATGTTGCTAAGCCACCAAAAGACATGAGATTTGTTCAGAATATTTCTGAAAACCCTTTTTACGATATTGCTGCTGCAATATCACATTTGAGGCATGCAAAGTAGAAAGTGTCTTTTCCAGCATGTCCTCATCTTTTATAGTCTCCCCACATAATTTCAACAGGGAGATTATCCTGAATACAACAGAGTTGTATTCAATTACGGTCTTAAAATCTTGAAACCGTAAATGCATCCAATCATAACGAGCTCTTGGTAACACTGTTGCCGTTAGGTGGTCATATCTCCCCTTTAAATCAGTCCACAATTCAAGTGGATCTTTTACCATCAGATATTCAATCTTCAGGCCCTCATCAAGATGATGACGAAGGAAAATCATAGCCTTCGCCTTATCTTGACTCGATGCTTTATTTCCCTGAGTAATAGTGGCATCAAGACCTTTAGCAGCCAAGTGAATCTCAACATCGAGTACCCATGAAAGATAATTCTTTTCAAAAAAATATCTAATGCCAGAAACTCAAGTTTGGATAAATTCGACATAATGAAATTATGAGAGAATATGTGAATTAATTAAAAATGCTTATATAATACCTTTGCAAGTAGCAACTTCGTGCTGATAACATGTTGTAAAGAAAGCTCAGAATATAAGAAGAAAAATTCTCTCCTCTATCTTACTTCTTGTCTTTTTCTTCTTATATTCTGAGTTTTCTTTACAACAAAATAATAATAATTAAAATAAAGAATTAAGGGCAAAAAGGTGATATACTTGGTCAACATAGAATGACTTTTTAAGTTGAAAAACATCTTTCACCTAGCTTTTAGCTTTTGTCTTAAAATAAGTCAGACACTCTAATAAATGAAAAGTGACTTTTAAGTTAGTTTGACCATCTTGTAAGCCCATCCAAACAGGCTCGAAGTCTTTTCATAAATAAAGATGAATAATAGATAGTCTTTATTTGTTTCCTAATTTCTTTAAAATATGATACTAGAAATTTATTTTACAATTTACAAAAATATATTGAACAAAAAATAATGTCATGGGTAAATTTTAAATAATTTAGAACACAATGAATTATATCCAAATGAAAAAACTATTCTTTATTTTTCCTAATTTCTCTAAAAAAAACTAATAGAAATCTAATAAAAAATTTACAAACATATTTTCAATAAAAAATAACGCCATGGATAAAATTCTAATAATTTAGACACAATGGATTCTATCCAAATGATAAAAACTAAACAAATATTTTAAATTCTTTAATGGAAAATAAAACATTAATTAAAATGAGATAATTTTAAGTTTAATTTATCGTATTTTAAATCATATAAGACATACAAATAACCACTACTTCCATGTTTCTTATTTTCTTTCATCATTGACAATTGAATTCTTTCGCATAAGATCATTATTTCAATGAAAGTCACAATATGCATGCATTTTTGGACCATAAAAAAATATTGCTCCTAATATATTAAGTTTGTTAGTTGCTTCTTTCTCTTTTTATCATATTATGCATGTATTTTTGGACCTTAAAAACGAGCAATTTTTTTTTTTTTTTGAAAATTAATGTAGGTGGAGACAATGGCAATGAAGAGCATGAAGTTTAACATGTAATTTCTTTCATTCTCTTATTATTTTACGTTAAAGTGAAAAATTCATAAGCAAATTAGAATTAATTCAATTTTAATGTGAATATTGAACCTAAAAATCAAATTGAAACCCTTTTATAAGTATTCATCAAATCATGTAATTTTAAATATATTTTTAAATATATATAGAAATTTGGAATAAGAAGAATACCTAATTTTGTTTTATAGTAATCATATAAAATTTTGTCATTATATTAAATCGTGATATTACATCTTTTTACCCCTCATAAATAAAAAAAGATATTTCGAGAAGCTAAAATCAATCGTAATATATATAAAAAAATTACCTTATCAACTTTATTCTATTAAAATTTAAAATAATATAAGTGTGTTTAGAAAAGATGATAGCACCACATTTTAACGCCACAAAAATAAAATATTTTTCTGTATCATTATTATAAATAAAATCTTTTAATTATGAAAATATGTTTAAAGGACAACTAGGATTTTTTTAAAGTTGAATACAGATAGGATAAGAAAAGGAACAAAAAACATTATTTTTTTCTTATAAAAAGATAAAATAAAAAAAGGAACAAAAAAAGTATCAACGAATTATAAATATGTAGCTGAAATAAATGCTCCATTCCTAATAAAGTCTTTTAAAAATAAAATTTATATTCAATTAGAAAAATTAATTTCAATAAAAAACAACAACATTAGAAAAACACAGATTTGAAATGGTTTTGCTTAAACATGTAACCATCTTTTGCTATTAATTCCTTTAATAGACACAACTCCTTATTCCTTTGTCCATTTGATACATTAATTCTACAATTACATATTATTATAATAATGGCAATATTTTTTATTAAAAAATAATTGTGTAAGAAAAGATAAATATATTTTGATAAATTCTGATGAAATAATAACATTTTAGATACATATATTGTAACCTTACATTGATTTAAGTTGATGTTATTATATGAGTTTCCTATTAATCAAGACAAGAAAAGTAAATAATATAATAAAATTAATTAGTTATAAAATTCTGTTTATGATCACATCAAACAAACTTTATAGCCCTTAAGTAACGTTGTGGAGGTTATCACTATGATCGCCATTTTGGTGAATTCCATAAAAAGACAAACCATAAATAATTATCAAAAGATTGTTTTTACATTTTGATTGAAATTGAGATGAAAATTTGCCACTTATTCAAATAGATAGAGTTGATAGAGGTAATTTTTTTAAAATATAATATATATTTATATAATTATTACTCTCTCACATTATTATTTCATTAAAGTAATATTACATTTCAATTGTTTTATATAAACTAATTCTATGTGAATTGCATATAAAATCAATTTTTTGAAATTTTATAAGAATTGTTTTATTAAATTTTTTTGCATATGATATAAGATCTCACGACAATTTTAAGTCAAGTGAAAGCAATTTTTTACTTCTATTATTTTTTAGATTATGACAACCTTCCGATAAAAGTGAAACAATAACATTTTAAATAAACTGAAGTAAATTGAAAAGATAAAAATAAAACTTATAAATTTAATCCAACGACCTATTTCCTTGGTTATAGAGAAGCCAACGGGAAAGCTTTTTGGGCCAAAAACTTTTCGTAGTCACTTTGTAAAGACCAATTTCATTGTTATAGAAATGTCAATGGAGAAAAATCGTGTTCGAAAAAATATTTTCATAATACTAGGATTTTTCCAATCTTGTCTAAATTTGAAGAAATTAGGATTCATCAAGGGGTAGGGAAATCTCGAGCAATCAGTGGAGTAAATTTAGATTTGAATACAAGAATGGATTAATAACTCGTTAAGGAATTCCTATGACTTTACGACATAGAATTTGGATAAGTAGGTCATCGGGAAATGACTTTGGCATTAAGGGCAGTTTCTGAGCGTAGTGGGCTATGCTATGTTATGAAGGGGGGAAATTGAAAATCCCTGAGGAGCTCACCCCTTCGCTTCATGCCGCTACAGGGACGCCGCTATAGTGGGATGGGTGCCGCTGTAGCAGACGAGGCAGAGGTTGATTTATAGGATTTTTGAGATTTTTTAAGATGGAGCTCACTGGTTGAAAATGTCACTGCACAGCGGGATTGGTGTCACTGCTGCGACGCCGCTACCCACGGGATGGGTGATGTTGTAGCGGGATGACGGGTTTTTAATTTGTAAATAAAATCCTTAGAGGACCTGATTTTGTATGTTTTGACTTTTTGAGTTAAGAGACGACCCTTGGGCTAATCCTACTCGTTTTTCACCATTCTTGAAGCTAGCGATAAGTTTTCATTCCCCAATTTCGTTTTTCAGAATGGTTCAATATTGATGGGGAAGGATTTCTTGAAGAATCCTATGGTGGAATTGACCCTAAATTGACTAGTTGGGTCATGAGTTTTGAACTAGGGCTCATAGTTTGTTAGTATTCGGGGATTTTAGTGTTTCTTTATTAATTCTCGTATATAAATTGTTGTTTGTAGATCACGAACAAGCAGAACAAATCCAGAAAGAGAAGGATCAAGTTATCTTGGGTTTCAAGCTTGTTTCGAGGTAGGTCATGATTGTGATATCTATGATTGTGTGATATACACTTGCTTTGCTTCGTTATGATACTTGTATATGCATTGCAATATTGATCATAGATGTTGAAATGAGATATATGAATATCGATACCATGAAATGATGACTTGAATATGTTTTCTTGATGTGTTATTGTGATGTGTGATTAGGATCGGCTGCCACGTTCTGATACTCTAACTTGGATCAAATTGACACGTTCCGGCATGCTAACTGGGATCGATTGCCACGTTCCAACATAAGAATTGGATCGAATTTCCACGTTCCAACATGCTAATTGTTTGACTTTGGGTTCCATGAGAGGACCAACAATGTGATAAAGCATGTGAATTGTGATGTTGATTTTTATGATAATATTGAATATATTGATATTTATGCATGTGTTATAATATTGTAATTGCTTGTTTATGTTACACTAGTGGATAGCCGAATGATACTACTAGTACACAATGGTTGTGTACTTCTGCAGTTGCTCCTATTTTTGTTGAGTACATGACATCATCACGCGACTGTTGACAAATCTCGCTAAGTAGATGGATGATTTATTCGAGTTCAAGGGCGAGGCACATCGTTCGGGATGCCATGGAATCTCTTTAGTCTATGTCCACCATTTTTGGACGTAGACCTT
>JAKWIY010001854.1:0-14600 GCA_027704805.1 Solanum corneliomulleri | reverse complement strand
TTATATTATATGAATATTTGTTAATTTTGGAGTATTTAGTAATTTTAATTTATATTATTTGAGCAATGCTATTTAAAATAACCAACAAAATAATCTTTAGCAAAAAATTAGTGACTAATTGGTCGTTTCTATGAAAAATTGTCACCAAACGGATCAGCAACGAATTATAAAGGCCTAGTATGTTGTAATAAATATGTTGCAACAAAAATTTCGTATCAAATTTATTCAGAATGAGGAAATGAATCATGAAATTAGCAACAAAACTATAAAAAATGAATGAATTAGTCTGTTGCTAACATGTGGAGATAGAAATGTTTTGTCCTATGATGTCGCTAAATTATGACGGAACATATTTTTTTCATCATAAGTTATGAATTAGTTAGCAATAAATTATATAAGTACGATTATGTTCATCCTAATAGGTGCGACAGAAATATTTGTCGTCACTATGACATCGAATAAACTTGTGACGGAACTTAATTTTTGTCACTAAGAGCTTACTAATGAGAGTAATAGCAATAGTTAATAATTCCCCAGTAATCATGATTAGTGACGGATTTTCATTATATAGTGACGGATGTGTCCGACGGTAAATACTATCTTTTTGGTAGTGTGATTTGTTAATAATATATAGGTATTTAGATTAGAGAATAAGTTACTTGTTATTTGACTTCAAATAGTAGTATTCATGTAATTTTGAGTTTGATTGGTTTGTGTATTGGGATGATTTATGATTTTTGTAATCTTTTGAGAATTTTATCTTACATATGGTGGTCCTTTTCTGTTATGTTAAATTTAGAGAATAATTTGACTTGAATAGTAGTATTCATGTTGTTTTGTATCTTATTTAATCACGCATAGCAATAAGTATGATTTTTGTAATCTTTTGAGAATTTAGTTTCGTGTATGGTGGTCCCTCTCTATTAGGTTAGATTTAGGAAATAATCTGAGTTAAAACAGTAGTATTCATGGTGTTTGTAACTTATTTGTTTGTGCATAGTATTAAGGACTTGGTCCCAAATGCCCTTTTTCATAGAGGACTTGTTTGTATGTAAATATAGATTGTTTAGTCTGAATTTGATGTGTGTGGTTGCAATTCCCTTTTTCATTATTTACTAGTCTGCATACAGGTGTGTTTCATGTGAAATTTATAGATTAGTTAGAACAATTAAAATTTTATGAAAATTATATGAAGTAGGTAATATTTTTTAACGTGTGTCAAGAAACGCAAAATAAGGGGCACATTGTAATGTTTATAATCAATTCCTTTGAAACTATCATCAGTAAATCAATTTCTTTAAGGCTACTTCGGTAATGTTTGAACTTTGTTTAGTAGTTAACACACTTTCAATAAAGTCACAAATGACTAATTTGAAAACAATAACAACACATACTTACGATAATGATAAAAAATCATAAAAATTAAAGGGGTAAAGAAAGCACGGAAAAATTAAAACAAAAATACAAACATAAACAGGATTTATAAGACTTTATAAATATATACTATATATAGAAATAATATAGATTAAATTAGTTATTCATATTTGAAATTCAGAAGCTACAAGTTTAAAGAGGAAAACAAAAGGCACAGATCATGATAGGGAAATAATTACACTGAAAAATCCTATAATTTGCAAATTATGTATAAAAAATTATGCATCATATTTTTCTCTTATTTCAGGAAAAGAAGAGATGAAATTTACCAACAATGTCTGTCCAACATATTCATTGCATCATATACATGTATATGTACGTGTGCGTGCATGCATGTGTGCGTGCATGTGACACCTTGGAATTTAGTATACTATGATAAGGGTCAATTATTATGCATGAACTATATAATTGTGCCTTGACACCATCCACGAGTGCCCACAGAGTCATGAAGGACAATACCCATAAAGACCCTACTACTTGATGAGTCCTCAAATTAGACTCATTTAGGGCTTTAAATTATGTAAATAGTGACATCAACTGCTTATTTAGTCTCAATATCTAATGAAAACTCTTAAGTTTCAGGTATTCAAAGTTTTAGTGCAAGCATGGACACTTACGCACAAAAAGGAACAAAAAAATCTGAAAAGGACGAAGAAACTAAAGCATGAGCACCGCCAATTATACTTGGCGAGTCTTCGAGTGGACGTACTCCGCCCTTTATTCCAACATGCAAAGACCAGAAAGAAGTGGATCAAAAGGCGATGAAAGGAACAATCAGTGCATCACCAAACAGGTTCACAAAGTAATGATATACCGCCTAATGATCAAGAATAGGAAGATATGAACTAGAAGACGGACAATTGTCTAACTTATTCAGTG
Source organism: Solanum corneliomulleri (assembly GCA_027704805.1). Classification (NCBI taxonomy): domain Eukaryota; kingdom Viridiplantae; phylum Streptophyta; class Magnoliopsida; order Solanales; family Solanaceae; genus Solanum; species Solanum corneliomulleri. The sequence continues at coordinate 12,287 of JAKWIY010001854.1, read as the reverse complement.
GAGACTAACCTCATCGATTGGTCCGCTGCAGCATTAAATCTAAAAACTATAAATGCTATCTTTAGTTATTATTTTTAAGAGTCTGTTCATTATTATTAATTTTCACTTTTAGAACTTGAGTTTTGGGTATTTTCTTTCATGTTTGGAGAGGGTTTTGTGGAGACTTGAAGAAGGAAGAGTTTCATATTTCCCATGTTGGAAGTGAGTCTTCTCTATTATTCTTCTTTTGAGGTTTAATTTCTTATACCCATCTTATTTCATTATCATTTTAGATATATTTTGTTATTTCTTGATTTGTAGCTAAAACCCCCCATTCTTGGGGTGTGAGTTAGCAAATATGATTTGATATTATTGTTGGGTCTTGATTGCTGATAGGTTAGATGTATTTTAATGATGATTTCTACTAGTGGTTGTGGTTTAATTTAATGGGTTTTTTAATTTAAATATGCCACCCATGTGTTTTCGACTTCCTTGAGAAGGAGATAGCGAAACTAAGACCTCTAGACTAATGGCCTAAGGAGTGGGTCGACATGAGCTTCAGCACGAGCGGGTGAGCCCTAGTATCATATCCTAACACTCATCTCAAGAGAGTGAGTAGGGTAAGGCAGAGGCTGGCATTCATGCGGGAAATGGGTGTCCAAGACAAAGGCATTTGAAACGTTGACCGAGGGAACTTATTTCCATCTAAAACTTGGCCTAGTCACCATTATCTTGTAAATTTCCTAACTAAAGCATGTACCCAACCATTTATCTACATTTGTATTGCAGTTACACCCCAAGAACTTCTTCCCATACATTATTCCCCTTTTGCATTTTTATCTTTTTTTCTATACTTAGTGACAAATAAAAATTGTGCAATAAAAGTCGAATTGAAATTTGGATTTCCAAGCAATCCATTGAGTTAATAATAAAATGACTTAGTAGCACTGGAAAAGAATTGATAGAAGAAGGTGAAGAAAAGGAAGTGTTGAAAGCCCCAAACTTCATGAGGATATTTATTCACAAAGCCTAAATGACTATACCTTTGCACTCAGCCCTATTACAAGCTTTAGAAATACCTTTCTGATCTTGAGAAAGTCGAATCGAAGATTGATTGGAAAATAAGGGCAAACCCATGGGTGAAAACATGCATTTTATACCTCTTTCTGAGTGACAGTTTTGCATCTTATTTCTTCCTGATATTAAAATGATTAACTACTCTGTGTTAATATGGAAATATTCTTTGTGTCAGTGCATTCTCATACTATTGTTGAGCTTGAACTTGAATTTGTAGCAAGTATTGTGAGCATGAGAATCTTTGGTAATGGTGTGTCAATCCTTGAATCTTTGAGTACACAATTGATTTTTGCATGATTAGTTTGAGTCTTGTTCTATATGTTCATGATTGAGTCTTGTGGTGCACTATCTTAAACATCCAATTTCAATTGCTAAACTTGAGTTTTACTTGAGGATAAGCAAAAATTTAAGTTGGAGGTGTTGATGAGTCCTCAAATTGGACTCATTTAGGCTTTATTTTAATAGAAATAGTGTCATCGAATGCTTATTTAGTTTCAATATCTGATGAAAACTCTTAAGTTTTAGGTATTTGAAGTTTTAGTGCAAGCATGGACATTATGCGCAAAAAGGAACCAAAAGGCTGAAAATAATGAAGAAAATAAAGCCTGATCATCGCCAAGTACACTTGACAAGTCGTCGAGTGGATGTACTCCGCCCTTTGTTCCAACATGCGAAGCCCCAAAAGAAGTGGAATATAAATGCGATTAAATGAGAAGTTGGCTCATCGCCGAACAGGTTCGCCAAAAATGCTATACCGCTCAATGGTCCAAAACACGAAGACGCTGAATGTAAGCACAAAATGGCAATGAACTAGAAGAAGGGAGATTCAACGAGTCTTTCGGTGATCGAGACTAACCTCGTTGACTGGCCCGCTACAACATTAAATTTGTAAACTATAGATTCTAGAATTAGTTGTTATTTTTAAGAGTCCGAACATTATTATTGTTTTTCACTTTTAAAACTTTAGTTTTGGATATTTTTTTCTCACGTTTGGAAAAGGTTTTGTTGGAGACTTAAAGAAGGAAAGGTTTCATCTTCCCCGAGTCAGAAGTGGGTCTTCTCTATTCTTATTCCTTGGCACATATTAAGGTTTAATTCCTCATACCCATGTGATTTAATTATCATTTATGTATATTTTGTTATTGCTTCATGTATGTTTAAAAAAACCCATTCTTGGGGTGTGAGTTAGCAAAATATGTTGATATTATTGTTTGGTCTTTCTTGCTGATAGGTTAGATGTATTTTAATGGTGCTTTCTCCTAGTGGTTATGGTTTAATTTAATGGGTTTGTACTTGCAAATACAAAGTCACTCATGTGTTTTTGGTTTGCCCTAGAGGGAGGTCGCGAAACCAAGACCGCTAGACTAATGGCCTAAGGAGTGAGTTGACATAAGGTTTAGCCCGAGAGGATGAGCCCTAGTCCCATATCCTAACACTCAGATCGAGAGAGTGAGTGGGGTAAGGTGTAGGCTAGTCTTCATGCGACAAATGGGTGTTCGAGAGAAACACATTTGAAATGGGGTAAGTCGCCTAAGAGGAAATTTATTTGAATCTAAAGCTTAGCCTAGTCACCATTGTCTTGCAAATTTCCTAACAAAGGCGTGTACCCAACCATTTACCTCAATTTATATTGCGGTCACACCCCCAGGAACTTTTCCCTGTACTCGATTCCCCTATTACATTTTTATCATTTTTTCTATACATGTGAAAAAAAACCTGTTGATATTTGAATCTTTCGTGTCACCCCTTTGCTTTAATATATTTATATTCAAAAATCTCTTTAGCTATGACAAACAATAATTAAATTCTAATTAACTACATATTCTTGAAACCTCTCCCTTGGGACATGATCCCAACCCTTGGTTGGGTTACTAAACTATCGACGATCGTGGACACTCATACCTTAAGATATTGATGATCATAGACACTCATACAATAGGTTAGTTTTATTGGTCACGATAAGCATCACCACCTACGAGAGCCTAAATGATTTGTGGTGGTCACTACGAATCGTGGGACACTCATGGAGGTGAGAAAGTAGTTTCACAAAACTGCCCAAAATAGGGACCCTCCCACGAGCTACTAGACAGATCATGAAGGATACCACGGGCCGTGGGAGCGCTCGTGGTTATGAGTTAGATTTTTAGGGGATAATGGGAAGGGTTCCTAGCTAGTGTATCATGACCATTAAAGGCACAACAGCTCGTGGAGCCTCACGTGAAGGACTTAGAGTTTAGGGTCAAATTTAAATGATTATATCTTTTAGATCAAAATGAATTAATTGTGTCCTGACTTATAGAATTAAAGTTCTTCGAGTCTTCTTTCCAATGCTACAAAGTTTCCCAATTTCGATCCCAGAGTACAAAGTTATGCCCAAAATAGTGAAGCACTTTCAGGCTAAAATTTCTTCATGACCTTTTTGACGGGCCATCGTGCTGATGATAATCCGCGAAGGCCTATTATGCCATTTCTTTAGTTAACAATCCAACTTCTTGGGTCTTTTTCCAATCGTTTTAACTTAAAGTTATGTCATTTTACCCAAGCCTAGGACCCCTTTTTAAGTCATTTAACTCATAAATTCACTCAATTAATTTTTTTATTCCAAAACTCAAATCGAGACCCCAAAGTTCATCTTCTCCAAAATATTTCTCTCTCTAGAAGTTCTAAAAGAAGAAAAAGAAGAACTGGAGGCTAGGGCTTGAAGACCAAGGTCTTTCTTCTCAAATTTAGGGGAAAAGTCCATTAATGTATAGTGGGTCTTCACCTAGGTTAGTTTCCAACCATAGAGTCCCTTCAAAACTTGGTTTTCAAGATTTCAACTTCCCCCAAAAACTAAGGTTTCAATCTATGTCGTGGGTCTTCTTCCAAAAAATTTTGAATTTTTTGTTTATGGTTGGTTATTATGAGTTATGATTAGATTAATGGAGTATTGTTGATTTGTGATGAAAATCCTCTATGGACCCATGATTCCCCCCATATTACAAAATCTTGAATTGATTATGTGGGTTTGTTGATATTGAAAGTATGTGAATCGATTATGTTTATGTTGAATTAGTTATTGAATCACAAAGGATTCCCCCAAAAACCCATGAAATCCCCAATTTTTCCAATTTAGATCTTAAAGTGTGGGTATTGTTGTATGTTGTATTAATTGAGTATTTAATGATTATTTATGATGTATTACATTAAATTACTATGATTATGCATGTATTCTTAATTAACCTAATATTCTAGGGTGAAATTGATATGGTCAAGGTTCATGCCATGAAAGAGGCGAATTAAAGAATTTTTAGATGTGATCTTCTAAGATTGATGAAGTTCTTTATGAATTGCCTCAGAATCGATAACCTACATATGAATTACTTATAGGTAAAGGTTGTAGATATGAATGAATTGCTTATATGATGGATCATGTTTGAGTAGTATTGAGATTAAGTTTACTTGATGCTATATGACTATATTTGGTTGAGAATGAATCATGTGGATAGTTTACCTTGAGAGTTAAGTTTACACTATGACCATGTGAGGTATTTCTTGAGAGTAACTTTGTAGTATGAAAATGACTTCTAAGTCTAAAAAGGGTAAAAGATAAAATTAATGAGTTGTTAATGTTGAAACTTTAAGAAGAAAACTATTATGCATGTTGAATTGTTAATGGTATTACTGTCGAAGTACTTTTCCCACATGACCAATAATATAAGCATATAAGTGTATACATGGAATGAATGGTGTGTTTGATGTTATGACTATATCTATGTCTCATGTGGTGAATGCTAGATGTATTGATTGAGTTATTGAATCTTGATATTCCCCCTTATGTATTGTAGTAATTCTAAACATTTGGGTTGAGTTGACTCATATCCTTGAAAAGAAAATTATGAGGGTTTGTACATGTGGATAAGAACTGTGTATGAACTTATGATTCAATTAGAAAGTGAAGATCTTATGACTATTGTGAAATTATGGTGTGGTTGCAAGATCATTATGCTCATAACCTTACACATGACTATAAATGAAATATTTATGAGTATGATAAAGTTGTTTTTGTGTCATTGGAAGGATAACCATACACAATTCATGCATGAATATGATTATGATGTGACTAAGGTGTTGTTGAAAGGTTAATTTTCATATGCACCTTTACACATAACTATGAATGATATGTCTATGACTATGATAGAATTTTTGTGTTGAATTAAAATTATTCTTATGAGCACACTACGAATATGATATGAAAGGTTTACTCACATATTGATGGTTCTAAGGTTGAAAAGACATTCTCACCTAATGAATCTGTGAGTTATTATGATATTATGTTGGTTTTAGTGCCTAGTGCATTCTTCAATGAACATGAACTTAAGTAAATACCTAATATGAATTAGAACCGAGTGGATCTGAAAATGAGATGGAAATTTTTACGCTAGAAAATTAAGCGTCCCAAAGTAAGTTATCTCATAAGATGAAAACCTTTTACGTTAGAAATGTAACACTCCAGAAGTTCATGACCTAATATAGAGACTCACATGATGAACTAATACTTGTAAAAGTGTGTAAATGCCTAAAATAATGTATTTGAAATATTTAGGAAGTGTTAGGGTCAAAACGGCAAGAAACGTCCATGACGTCTAGTGAATTGTGAAATGTGCACTAGTGTACCTTAACATGTTTCATGGGGTTTTTAGAGTTCAAAATTAATGAAAATTGGTAGAAAGGTGTAAAAAGGTGTTAGAGTGTGTTTAGGGTCCTATGTCTGGGTATGACTCCCCAAGGACCACCCTAAGGGTCCTTGAGGAGGACCCTTGCGTTTGACCCAAAACAGTCAAACTTGAAAGTGCACATCTACGAGCCAAACAATGAGCCGTCGATGTCTTTGTAGCTTGAAACTTATAAAATTCTCCAAACTGGTCCAAAAGACCAGTCTCTGATCCAAACAACACATGTATAGTACGGGAGAGTCGATCGACTTACGTACTGTAGGTCGATGTCTCGTAGGTTGGGGTTTATTTTGACTGTCCAAATCTTAAGTGAGTTATTTAATTAGTTAGTTACTTAGTTGGTTAATTAATGGTTAGTGGGTGTTTAATATAGTTAGTTAAGGGACTATATAACACTTAACCCTCATTAAACTAACCTAACACTCTTCATTTCCAAAAACCTTCTCTGTAATTTCTCCCTATTTCTCCAAAGAACACCATTGAAGACCAAGGTTCAAGGTCACTAGGGCTATAAGATTACAACTTTATGTCCATCAATCTTCAAGTATTGTTAAGGCATGGGAGATGTCTTTCAATTAGTTTTGATGTTGTTTTCCTTTGGTTATTAATGATAGAATATGACTGTTTATGGGTTAATTATTTTAGTTCTTAGTCATTGTATTAGTTTATGATGAAATCTATGAATTGAATGCTTTACCCTAACCCTTGTTAAGAATCGGAACTGTAGATGATTAGAGTTGTAAGAATTGGCTATGTTATTGCTTATTTCACTATATTATGATTATGATGAGTGAGTTATTGGATAATTGCGATTAATTGAGAGTGAGATTTTTTATGAAGACCATGGAGGCTATTTGGTAAGACATTGTGATCTTGAACTTTTTACTTCAATAATGATGGATTATATTTGGTAATGATGTTTTGAAATTGAAGTATTATATGTGATTAGAGTAGGAAGATATGATATGATGATTATTATGGCATGATATGATTATGTTCAATGTGAGATCATGGTGAGGCTATGATAATGCCAATTTGAAGATGGTTTCTCTTGTATGCCTTAGATGATAAGATAATGATATGTTGATATCACTAATGATGGTTTGTGATGAAATAAAGTTCTCATCAAATATCTAATGAGCTTATGATATTCTATGCAAGAGGGTCAGTCTGCTATGACCTAAATTAAGCTATGATTGTTAAATAATGAATTAATGGCATTTCAAAAAGTGACTTTAGCTTAGGACCGAATGAACTTGACAATGTAAGGTGTTGACTCCCCATAGAGGGAGATTAACCAAACATTTTGATGAGATGAGGTCTCCAATTTCTAATAGGAATGTGGAAGGTGAATAACATATCTCCTAGTTCCTTAACTATGTTGCCTCCATAGGAATACTAGCTAGTGAATCCACCTAAAATGCTATGTTCATGTTTTGGTCCTATCGATGCAAGTAAACCACCTTTTTTTGGTGTAGGGTTTAACCGGATTCCATGTTTATATCACATGGTCTATTGTCGGTTAAGGCAATTGTTCTCGAAAGTAAAATGAAAATAATAAAGTGAAATATAACTAGGGTGACATAAGGTCTTAGACCCCCAAAATGAGTTAGGGTGTCTAGAGACTCACATGTGCCTATAAGTTTGTTAAAATGTTAATTGAGTGTTTTAAAGTATTCATGGGTGATTTGAAGTCATCGGGAAGTCAAACATCAAGGGACAACCAAGACGTTTGATGACTATTCACCAAGAGGCATTATGTGCTTTCATGTGCTTACATGTGTGTCATTGGCTTATTAAGTCCTTATATGATTAAAAATGATGTTTATAGGTATCATGTTGAGTTTCATGAATTTTTAGAGGTCAAATGTCCAAGACATTCGAAAGATGGATCTTGAGACGTGCATGTGTGTGTCTTGAGTGTGCCTAGCATGTTTGCAAATGTTGCTTATAATTGTTTTTGGTGAAACTGATGTGGGAGGTTCTTGACATGTTAAGACATAAATTTATGTTGAAAATACCCGTGTACAACTCCCCAAGGGCCCCTCAAGAATCCCTCAAGGAGGACCCAAAAGTTGTCGAGACACTACCTTGGCAGTGTCAATCGACGGAGCAAAAGGATACCTCGTCAGTCCAAAAACGCCCCATCGATGGGGAGGCATTGATGGAAGCTTATCGTGGTGAATGATTAAGGTTGTTTTCAAGCCTCAGACCGAAACGACGGCCTGCAGTACGGTTTGTCGATGGACCTACTGGGCGTCATTTGTGCCCGTCGATGCAGGTTGCAACAACTCCCATGCACGCTGTTTTAATTAAGGGGTAAATGGGAAATTAAACCCATGTTATAACCTGACCCTAGATGGTTTATTTTTTATTTTTTGGGTGTATTTAAGTGATCAAAAACGTGAAAACCCCATTCCCAATTCAGTTCACAAAAATTAGACTTCCCTCCCAAACCAAACTTTCTCTAGAACCTCCATTGAAGGTGAAACAAATTGGAGCTTGGATTTCTATGGGTTATTCATCAAGTTTTAGAGGTCTTCTTCTACATTAATTTATGGTGATCCTTCATCTCTAGGTAACCTTTCACCTAGAGAGTTCCTTTCAATGTTTTCAATGCAAGTTCATAATCATATCTCTTCTTCTTCAATCTAACCATGGGTTCTTCCGCAAATTGATTTTAAAATAATTATATTAATGAATTGATTATTGGTTACTTATTTTAATTTGATTTTCAATCCAATTCAATATTGAACCCATGATCTCTCTTAAACTTGATTTAGCCTATGTATGGCTTTGTGATCTTGATCTTATGTATATCGAATTGTGATTCAATTATGTTAATATGCTTATATCTACTGCCTAAATTGTAACTTGATGGTGAATTATGAGTTGTTGTTCCAATATTTATTAATGCTTGAAGAAGTTAATCTCTACTTCGTATGATTGTTAAAGAATAGCATTCACTGTAATCTCGATCCTATAGTGTATTAATGTAGGGTGCGTTTATGTTAGGATGACTTGTAGATACTGCCTTACATGTATAATATTAATGAATTGTGGGTATGTATCCTTGATGATCAAATCAAAGTAGTGTAGGTAAGGATTGAGTTACATTCTTTTAGCCTAAAGATTGATAATGCAATGTACATGATGTGATCTCAATTTTTGGGTAGATGCAGCATAGTTTACACTTCGTTATTATGTATTTAGCTACTGAACTAGGTTAGTATAATTGTTGAATTATGAATGTTAATCATGATGATCAAAGTAAAGAATATTAGTAAGTTATCTATGTCCTCTACTTTCTAGTATATTGGTAATGTATTGTACTAGGTTGTAACATGATCTTGTAGCGACTTGTGCATGGTTTATTTTATTATTTAAGTACATTTAGATACTTCCCTATACTTTAATGGTTGAGGAAAAAGTTAAATTGATCTATGATGATCAAAGATTGATGAATCGGTAAGAATGACTCTTCCTTCTACTTTAATAAAATTGTTAGTTGATGAAGCCTTGTATGGAATTGTGTGGTATGGTCCACTTATCATGGCGGTGTTTACTTTATTGTATATATATATATATATATAATATATATATATATATATTATATATATATATTATATCATGATTTGATCATGGCTTTGAAGGCAATTATATTATGAATGTATGTTGGTGATGATCACCCAATAAGAAGCTCATGTGTAGTTTCTTATTCTAGTTGTGATCTAGGTGTTATGGCTATTGTGTATGTATGCGTATAACTATGTTAGGGATAGGTTTAGGTGCTTCCCTTGATGATTTATGATGTTTAATAATCCCTTACCTATGTACCCCTATGTGAATATGTGAATAGCTAAGGTTAGGAGTCTTGAATGTAATGTGAAGATTGTCTTGTCTCCTATGCTAAGTTGTGTTGAGTGGTCTATGCTTTAAGGTGCATTGGGGTCCTAAGAGGGTGTATGACTCAATGTTTTCTTGATATACATTATGTGATCATGTTGACCAATGTAAACACACTCACACATTATGCATGCCTACAAGTAGTATGGAATCATTGTGTCTAATGAAAGGTATTCTCATATGCTCTAATGTCTACTGGTATGCATATAATGCTTATGTCTATGAAATTTTGTGATGTATCATAACTAGGATGACTTGATAGGTGTACTAGTATGGTAAAGGGTATGGGACCTTGTCTATGTGTTGCACATATGTGCCTTGATAGGATAGTTCCTTGGATTAGTTTCCTATTTGCATGAATATGAATGCATGAGTATGTCATGAAAATGTGTGGTTTAAGGATGTTATGTGAAAGGATTAATCACATGTATATACACACATTAATGATGATCTAGTCAATAGAGAGAACTTGAATGGTGTTTTCTCAAGAATACCTTAAACTAGATAGGTACTTGAATATGCTATGAGCTAAGCATTTGAGAAGTCAATATCCTAAGACTATGTTTTATGAAATAATGTAATAAATACTTTTCAATAAAGGGAACTTATCTTACCACCGAGTGAACTTCATAATGACAGGTGTTGGCTTCCCTTGGAGGAAGATTCACCATTGGTTGTCATAAGGTGTTGACTTTCCTTGGAGAAAAATTCACATATGGTTCCCCATGAGGTGTTGACTTCCCATGAGGAAGGTTTACCCATGGTTTCTCATGAGATGAGGCTCCAACGCTAATGAGCATATAGAGGGTTACATATATCTCTTAGTTCCATAAAATATGCTTGCCACATAGGATCTAGCGAGTGAATTCACTAAGTATGCTAGCATGTATTAGTGTTCTACCTTGGCTAGGTAAGAACACCTTCCATTGGCTCTACAACACCAAATTCCATGTTTAGCACCCATTGGTCTTAGTGACGGTTGAGGCTATAGTTTTCCTAAAGTAAAATGGAAAATGGAAGTAAATGACTAGGACCCTATTTGGGATGGACTAAGGGAGCTTACTTAGGATAGGTGAGAGTAATGAACTTAACTATACATTTCACAAGTAGCTCTTTAGGAAGTTCTAGGAAGGTTTTCTAAGGTGTATGATTATGGTTATGTATTTATGCATAACATGGTAGTAATTGTCTACTTATTATGAAAGTATGCATGGTATGAGTCTATATGATGTGGTCTTATTCTTATATGTATAATGGTGGTCTTATTGACTATGTGATGAAGGTCTTGCCTAGTTTGGATGAATTTGTGTTTACTTGCTATGTTGATGTATGAAGTGTTAAGGCTTATGGTCTCATGATAGGTTTACTAAGTATGTGTGAGGTTATGGGGATTCACATGTACATTGCACTAGTGGAATTAGATTGGAATAGTGAGTAAGGTCTTATAATGATTCATGTGAAGTGAAGTTAGTATATGTGCAAATCGAATAGAGTCCACTGTAATTTCATTAGTGTCTGGGCTTAAAAGTGTCTATGATGTACTATACTTCTATGACGGTATGTGATAGCTTATATGGATGTATGTATGATTCCTTTGTTGCCTTAAGGTGATGTATTGCACCAAGTATCACTAGAGGGTCACTTGGGAGGTTAATGAGTTAAAGAAAAGAAGTTATTGTAAAGAGAAGAAAGCTTACTGTAAAATGATTCAAAATGCCTTAAATGCATTGTGTAATTTTATATGATATGTGACTATTAAATATGTCTATAGGAAGATTGAGAATTGTATAAATGCTATTGTATCAAGGTTTTACAAAGTTTTCACAAAACGCATAATACATGATTTCAAGTAAAATGTCTCTTTTAAATGCATGATTGCCATACATAGTGCATTCTTGTACTAACTCCATTCTTCTTTACATTTTTACACAAATCGTAGGTTATGGATGCTTTAAAGGATGTCGCTAATTGACGAGGAGCTTGATAGGTGATTCCCAAGCTCAAGCAAAGGAATACTTCAGCCCAAGGATTTCCTGGTGTCTAGTTTACTGTAATGTCAATTAATAATCGTACTTATGATTTATGTTGTAAGAGTCGTCTCCCCTATATACTCTAATGATGTTGAGTCTAGGATGACAAAGAGACTAAAGTCTTTAAACTATGTAATATGACATTATATATCTATATATATATATATATATATATATATCATATATCTATCTATATAATATATATATATATATATATAATATATATATCTATATATATATATTCTATATATATAGCATATGATGTGCTAAGAAAGTTTTAAATTTTCCGCTCAATTCACGATCAGGGAGCACCCCATAGAGAAACATGACGTACTTGACCTATCAGATGTCTTATACAAGCCTATAGACATCATTCATCGCATAGGCATAGATATTTAGCCGAAAATTTAAAACTTTTCATAGCACATCAAATGCTAGAAATCACTTCAAATATATAAAATATTATAAGTACATAATTAGACTCTAAGTCTCTTTTCCATATAAGACTCAACATCAATAGAGTAGAATAGGTACACGACCCTTAACAACACAAAACAATAATCTGGACTATTACATAGAC
>JAKWIY010001853.1:0-14637 GCA_027704805.1 Solanum corneliomulleri | reverse complement strand
GGGTTTTAACCTGCTGGGACGATATATCGGATGTAAAAACCAAAGAAAACTAAATACCAATAAAAGGGGTGGAAGACTTATCTAGATTAACCTTGAGTCAACTGGAATGAAGTTTGGAAAAGATACAGAGACCATAAATTTGAGGCCATTTCAAAGGACAATGAACTAAAATTCTCTAGAACATCTCGGATCTCTACTGAAATTTAGATCTTTTCCACTGAAATTGTAGAAGTCTTCATTGGTTCGAATCATAGCGTCAGTGAGAAATTTAGCGATAAAATGTTTTCACACCAAATTTGTGTTCCTTGCAGATTATACTTTGTGCGGAGGTGTTGAGAGATGAATGGAGATCTGCAAGATGAATTTTCCTCCGAGAAGATGCGGCAATTTTGTAAAGAGATCACAGCAAATTAAATAGAGCTCTTCCTTATTAAGCTTTCCATTTTTGTGTTGTTTTATTTTGTCTTTTTCTCATTAAATGCAGACCACTTTTGATATGTTCTTTATACTTTATTTTATTTTATATAGTAATGAATAAATTTTTAAACAAGTTTAAATTGATTATATAATGACCAATAGGAGAACGCCACATCATTAATTTATTAATTATTTGAATTTAAACCGGGGTCTATTTAAAAAAAGGACAATATAGAACCTAATTGTAGATGATAAGGGTATTTGAGAGCCCCTTGGTTGAAACAGGGCAATTTCGTACCATTTACTATATTTTAAAGATATTTTAGTCCCTTTTCTGTGGAAACAATGATAAGAAATTACTATTCGGTTATTTCCGTGTAACGACGCAAGAGAACCCCAAGTCGTAACATGGAGCGTTCGACGAAGAGGTCGTATACAATCCCTTAGCATTCATTACATAAGAGCATATAAAATATGGAAGAATCAAAACTTTCTTTAAGAGATATCTCAAAATGTATTTCATAGAAGCAGAAGTCTTTCTAACATTACAGTCGCAAACCATCTATGGATGACATGAGTAAAATTCTTGGGAAGTAGACCACATTAAATCTAAAAATACAATGAAAGACATAAAAGGAACATAAAGGTTCATCCTTGAAGGTATGAGGACTCACCACTTTTTCACTTCTTTAAAGTCCTTGAAACTCTACCCTCCAATAGCAACTCAAAGCTCCAATCCTACTAGTGAACTACTTTATAAGCCACATCCATGTATACTTGTGTAATGACAAGATAGCATCATCTCAACCTTAAGCTACAACAAAATGGTCTTGGACTAACCAAGTCAAGATATCAAGAAGACATTCTAGTCATGATACTTCACACTATCCCTCAGAGAGTATCGATCCTCCATCCTAGGCTACCTTTCCTATACTAATGCAAGCTACCATGAAAAACTTTCTTCCTATGCAAGATAAAGCTAACCATGGAAGATCTTAATTCTTCCATCCCAAGATATTATGATATCTACCATCCCAATCGACCATGAGATCTTCCATCCCATGTTACCATGAGATCTACAATCCCAAGTTACCATGATATCAACCTCAAGCTATTCTATCTTAACAAGCATGATTCATTTTAGGTCCTTAAGTTAACCTTGAAGCTTTCTATGTGAGAGAACTTGACTATCGTAAATTATTTGTATCTAGGTTAATAAGAGAAAGGGAACACCCAATCAATATCACCTTAGATTTGGTTTTATCTCAAAAGAACTAACAACAATGATTACAAACCCTTTTTTCATACTAGCTTCATTTTATCAGGATACATGTCTTATTACAAGCTATTCTATCATTTTGATCATTAGAAGATAATTCTAGCAATACTTGATCATATAGGTTCAATACTAACACTACGGGTTAGATAGATGAACCTTACTATGATAAATTTATATTCAAGACAATTGCATTAAGAATTGGAGTATTTCGGATTCACAATTTGGGGACATTTTAAGGGGGATCCATGGGTGAAAGAACCCATAGATAAAAAAGCTTCACATACCTTTGATGAATGCCTTAGAATAATCTTTAAACCTTGGTTAAACTTGACCTAGTTTATGCCTCATTCATTTCTTCTTTAATGGTGATCTTGATAGAACTTTAGCGAATGAAGTGTTTTGATTTTGAAGAGAAAAGTCTAAACGTATAATTAATTGTTTTAATATACTTAAAACACCTAAATAAAAAAATAATTGTCTATGACTTAATTGGAATGTGGGGAGAATTTACCAATTCACCCCTCACTTCGCCGAACCCCTGGGAGATTTGAAGGTGGTGTCCCATGACCACCACATACGGACAGTAGGGGTTGACAGGGTGTTCTGCAGCTTCGTGGTTCGTGAATAAGGCTCCTACAATTGTTTAGCTCCGACAACTAATTGTGGAGCCACACCCTCCACCTATTTGGCATAAACCTACCAACGGGCCGTTAACCAACGTCATTGTTCATGCTGTTTTTGACAAATTTTTGGCCATCATTTGGGTCTTCTTCAAGGACCTTTACATTGGTCCTAAGGGATTCATACCCAAACCTTTTACCCCTTACCTCGATATTCTAGATGTAATAAACATTTGTTCATGAGTTGGACCTAAAACCATACATCAAACTCCATGAAAACACTAGACCATCCTAGCACCAAAAGAATTTTTTCGGACGTCTTTTGACCTTTAGGCATTAACACCTCCAAACTAAATTAATTTCATAAATTTAAGTATAGAGACTTTAGTTTAACCCTTGTCTATGAAATTTCTGTCCTAATTTTAGCTAACGCATGTCTATGAGATTTTGGTCATAATCTAAGTAGTACTTGTACGTTATCTCACTAATATTTGCCAAACCTTCTACTTTTCTTCTTCTTTCCAGTTTCGAAAATAATAACTTTGTGTCTTCTTAGTTATTTTTCTACTTTTCATCAAATTTTAACATACCACAAAGGTGAATGATGCAGAGTAAATTATATATTAAAAGACTTCAAACATCGAGATGATTTGATATGAAAATTTTTAGATTATATAGAGGTAAATTTGAGTTGATCAGCATTGAAGAGTCAATATATACTTCATATGGTCAATGTATAATTCATATATAGTTAAGTCATATTTAGTTTTTTAAGTTTATTATAATATATAGTCATTATATAAATCATATGTAGATACGATATATTATTTAGTCAGTATATTTTAGCGAACTCTAGCATATAATCTATACAGATGTTGAATGTTTAATTAAGTATATAACTATATATATTGTAAACTAATTGCGAATTTAATATATATAATTGAAACTTATATTTCTAAAATATAAGGCCAAAATAAAACATTAATATTAAACTAAGTGTAATTTTAGTTATTTTCTCAAAAAGTCTCACATAAACACAAAGAAATTAACTCATATCCTACGCACACTCTTCAGTTGCTTAATGCCAAAAAATATTTGAAAAAGAAAAAGTCGGCATTAGAGGGTTAAGCTCGCAATCCTTTCCTTCTTTATTAGGCTACTTTGCTTCATCAACCTCCAATTTCAATTGCATATTCCTACCTATTGCTGAATTGAATGGATTCCTATATGTTTTTACTCTTCTACATTATCTCTTTATTAGTGTAACGTTGCTCTATTTTTTAAAAAGATGAAAAACTAAGCTCATTTGAGATGTGGATGAAGTTCTGATGTTTTGTTCCGGTGAAATGGTCTGCGGGAGAACATTTTTTTAATTTTCATTCTGTTTAGAGTTAATATACGGGGGTGAGAAAAATGATTTTTTGTGTTTGTTTTTATATCCTCAATTCCATTTTGATGATATTAGGGTTAGGTTTTTTTTAGGTGTGTGTGTTTGTTAGGAGGAATGCATTCTTTTTTCTAATAGATTTTATTAATAGGGACTTTGTCCATGAAAATTGAGAAATTTGAAAAAATAAGGTAATTTTTTCACTCCAAATCATTCACAAAAATTTAAAAAAATTAACTCCAATATATATTCACAACAAACCACAAATCTGTTTTCAATCATCATTATTAACTTTTTTGATAGTGAAGAACGATTATTTAGAACTGTAGGTTTTTTGGGTTGTGAATATAAGTTGTATTTAATTGTTTTTGAGTTTTTGTGAATGATTTGGAGTGCAAAAAGTGTAAACAACGTGAATTTTCTGGCACTAACATCAGTGGGAATGGTGGTTCACAGATATGGAAGGATATGCTTCAAACTAGAGTTTTTTTTATCAAGAAATTTAGTGGGAACCAAGAGAAGGAGATGCTAGTGTTTTGTTTGATGATTGAACACAATTGGAGCGCTGCATTATGTATTACATATCTCATACCATTCATGTTAAATCAATTTTTCAATTGTATAATACACGATGATGGAATAATGAGGTGATAGCTACTATCTTCAATGAGGAGGTTTGTAGGCACATTAAAAATGTTCTAGGAGTATGCATTTTGCAGAGGGCAGAGCTAAGACTTTGTAGATGCCTAGTCATACTGGATATTTAAAATTTGGTCTGCTAGGGAGCTGTGCATGGTGAGGAAAGAACTTATAGCCTTAATCCTTAACATTTCTGAAAAATACATACATTTTAAGGTGTCTTTCCTTTTTTGGAGAATGTGGTTCAGAAGAATTCCTATAAGAGAGGTTTTGATTAGAAGGGGCATAACTGATTCTATGGAGTGTTGTTGTAGTAATGATAATGTACAAGAATCTTTTATGCATTTGTTTATTCTCTATTCTGATTTATAACAAGTGTGGAGGTTTTTATTTTATAAAATTGTAGGTTTGCATTTTCCAGTGGTTCAGCTTAGGCAAGTTTGTGAGGTTGGTGGAATAGTGACTGCTCTACAAAATTGAAACCAATTTTAAAGCAGTTCCTGCATTTATTATATGGAGCATATGAAAAAAAATTGATCAAGCATCGGAAAAAATAAGTAAGCTAGCTTTGGTGTTGGAGATTGGAACACACATATATTTATTTGTTAAATCTAGATATCCTTGGTCTACAAAGATGCCTAAGACTTGGACCCTTGTAGTGAAGTTCTTAGAGGGTTATTCACCACTGTTAAATTACAAAGTTTTAAAGGGATTCATCCTCCTAGTGGAACTAATAAATACAACACCGGTGGGTCAGGGATAGATATTTTGCCTTAATTGTATGAAATGAAGAAGGTGATTTCCTTTATACTGAGACCATAGTATTAAAACATGTTTCAATTATTGAGTCTTAAATAAAAGCTACAAAAATGAACCTAGATTATTATTTGCCTAATAATCAAGTTCCTTTGATTATTGAGACGGACTCTCTATTGGCTCAATAAGTATTAAATAGAAATTGGGAGGTTTCATTGTTGCTAGCTTGAGATGTTAGTAACATAAAAAGTCGGATGATCAATAAGAAGGTGAAGATATGGCATACATTCAGGGAAGGGAACTCCCTAGCAGACTTTTTTACAAATCATATTGTTAATTTTGCATGTATAAATAGGCAGCAATTTCACAATTTGTAGGAGATTCCGCAATAGGCTAAGGCAATTGTGAAATTAGAAAAGAAAAAATATTCTAATTTGCGGATAATAAATGTTCAAAACACGGACTACATGCTACAATAGGTAGGGATAGAGTAAATTAAATTATCAAAAACATGGAATTGGTAATAGACTCAGATGATATGCAAGAACTAGAACAGAGAAATATCTAGTAGACTTCAAAATAAAATCTATTTTTTGTTATCTGAGTAGTGGTATCAAATCCTTTAGGGTTTTAACCTACTAGGACGATATATCAGAGATGAGAACAAAGAAAATTAAATATTAATCGAAGAGGTGGAAGACTTATCTGGATTAAGTTTATTAAGCTGGAATTATGTTTGGGAAAGATACCGAGACCATAAATTTGAGGCCATTTCAAAGGACAATGTACTGTAATTCTCTAGAACATCTCGTATCTCTACTGAGATTTAGATCTATGCCACTCAAATTGAAGAAGTCTTCATTGGTTCAAATCATAGCGTTAGTGAGAAATTTGGCAATAAAATGATTTCACACCAAATCTGTGTGTCTTGTTGGTTCTAGTTTGTGCGGAGGTTTTGAGAGATGAATGGAGATATGGAAGCTGGATTTTCATCGGAGAAGATGCGGCAATTTGGAAAGAGATCGGAGCAAATGAAATGGAGTTTTTCCTTTTTAAGCTTTCAATTTTTGTTTTGTTTTATTTTATTTTTTTCTCGTTGAATGCAGACCACTTTTGATTTGTTCTTTATACTTTTATTTTATTTTATTTAGGAATGAGTTAATTTTTAAACTAGTTTAAATTGATTATATAATGAACAATAGGAAAATGCCACATCATTAATTTATTTATTAATTGAATTTAAATAGGAGGCTGTTAAAAAAAGGGCAATATAAGACCTAAAGGTAGATGATAAGGGTATTTGAGAGCCCATAGGTGAAAGGAGGGTAATTTCATACCATTTACGATAGTTTAAGGGTATTTTAGGGTCTTTTCCATACAAAAAATTATGAGAAATGACCATTTAGTGAAAGGACCCAAGAGCGCCCGAAGTCGTAACATGGTGGGTTCGACCTCAAAGATGTCTGATACAAGTCCTTAGCATTCATTACATAAGGGCACAAAAAATATGGAAGAATTAAAACATTCTTTAAGAGATATCTCAAAAAGTATTTCATAAAACTAGAAGTCTTTCTAACATTATAGTCGCAAACCATCTATGAATGACATGAGTAAAATTCTTATGTTGTAGCCCACATAAAATCTAAAAACATAATGAAAGACATAAAAGGAACATAATGGTTCATCCTCGAAGCTATGAGGACTCACCACTTCTTCACTTCTTCAAAGTCCTTGAAACTCTACCCTCCAGTAGCATCTCAAAGCTCCAACCCTACATTTGGTTAGAATGTAGGCAATATGCATTAGTACAAAAGTAGTAAGAATGAAAGGTAACATAACATCATAAGAGCATCTCATATGGTTAGTCAACATAAGCCATAAGCATAAGAGATAATAACATAATCATAACATAATAAGTTAACATAAGGCATATTGTAGTTCATACTTCAAACATTAGTCCTTCATACTCAAGTGAACTACTTTATAAGCTACCTTCAAGTATACTTGTGCAAAGCCAAGATGGCATCCCATAATACTACTTAACCTAAGTACCTCTCTTTGTCCATTCTTGGTCAAAATCTACCTTCATAATCAAGACTTAAGTTTTCGTGATATAAGAGAACTATATCATTTAGTCACCTCCAAGCACCATTGTTTAATGTATGTGAGGCATCCCATAATACCACACACACTAATCTTGTATTGAACTCACTCTATTATTTTTCATCAAATATAGGTGTCTTTATAGACATATTTTATATTAACAAGGATAAGTCATTCCTATCATTGAAGGCAACTATACGCACTACTGCATCTAGGCATACTTCATGAGAGGATATTTCATAACTAGCTTCAAGTTATATGGATGCCATGTATAAATGACATCCCATTCTACCATTCACACTACGTACTCATTTAGGCTAGCTTACTCAATGCAAACTATCTTTCTTGCTATTTTATAAAGTAATAGCATACTATCATGCTATATCTAACTACTATGGAAAACATCATATCATACAATCCAAGCTATCATAGGAAGGTTATAGGTATACCAACCTATCAACCATGAAACCACTCATCAAGATGCAAATTATTCATAGGGGAGTATGAATCCTCAACCCTTAGCTATCCTTAGGAGATTATAATGTCTAAATCCTAAGCAATTGAAATGGTCTTAGCCTAACAAAGTCAAGCTATCATGAAGGCATTCTAGTCAGGCTATTTGAAGCTACCCCTATGAGAGTATCGATTCTCCATCTTAGGATACGTTGCCTATACTAATTCAAGCTACCATGAAAATAATTCTACCAATGAAAGATCAAGATAAACATGGGAGAGCTACTTCATCTCAAGCTATCATGATATTTACCATCCCAAGCTACCGTGAGATTTACCATCCCAAGCTACCATGAGACCTACCATCCATAGATACATAATGCAACTATCAATGAAGGAATCATAAGAATCAACCATAAGATATTCTATCTTAAGAAACATGATTCATTTTAAGATCCCTTAAGTCAACCTAGAATCCTTTTATGTGAGAGAACTTTACTATCCTAGCTTATTCATGTCTAGGTGTATAAGAGAAAGAGAATACCCAATCAAGATCACCTCATATTTGACTTAACCCCCAAAGCCCTTACAAAGCTATTCCATCACTTTGATCATTAGAAGGTAATTCTACTCATACTTGATCATATAGGTTCAGTTCTAACTTATAAAGTTAATATAGTTCCTATTCAATTAAAACTAGTTCAATTCATATTTAGATAATCCTAACTATTATAAATTTTTATCAAAGACAATTACATTAGGAAGATCAATTTAGGACGTTCAACCTTGCCTTTAATGGCCTAAACCCACAATGATCACCTTCATCATCTTAGATTATGGTTCATCAAGGTATTCACATGAAAACATCATATAAAAATAATTCAAACATAATTTAATGATATCCACTAGATTGGAGTCTCAATCAAGCCTTACTCACAATGTAATCACAACCCTAACATGATTGGGGTATTTTGGATTCACGATTGGCGGATATCTATGGCGGATCCATGGGTAAAAGAACCCACAGATGAAGGAGCTTCACATACCTAGTCTCTTCCTCTTTCTTCCATTCTACTTCGATGGTGATCTAGAGAGAGCTTTCGGAAGAGGAGGGTTTGATTTAGAAGAGTGAAGTCTAAATTCATAATTATTGAATTAAGATGTTAAAATACCAAAAACACTAAAAATAACCGTCCATGACTTAATTGGAACGTAGGGAGAATTTACCAATTCACCCTTCACTTGGACGAACCCCTAGCAGAATTGCAGGTGGTGTTCCACGACCCCCACCTGCGGACTTTAGGTATAAATGCATATTGACTCAAGATTCTATAACTAGAGTAAACACAATGCAAATGTATCAATTGTAAGAAGGCCTATACACATTAAAAAACATAATCATCATAAGGACAACAACAATTCCATCATGCCAAGTCATAAAACAAGAAATTTAAATTTTTTTCTAAAATCACAATAGAAGCATATACCGAAAAGGGACATGAGGAGATTACTCTTGATCATCCTTCGATTGGAGAGAATAGCACCTATTATTATTTTGAGGATCCACATCCTCACCACTAGAGGAAACTTTCTTATCTTATCTTATATTAGCCTTTACCTTAGGGAAATCTTTGTTCATATGGCCACTCTAACCACATCCGTAACAGCCATCTCTACCGGCCAAATACCTACATTCATGCCTTTTACCACACCTACAACGAGTATGCCATAGGGACTCACTACATTTCCCTTACCATCTAGGGTTAGACATTCTCTCATCGTTATACTTAGGTGAAATAGAATAGCCTTGTCCAGAAACCTTTTGTCGATTCTTAGAATGACCATGACCATCGAGCCCGTCTTGAAAAGACTTATCCCCTTTCAACCTAGACCTCTTCTTTTATGTAACTCTTCCCTTCATAATTTTTGACTCCATTAGTTTTTGGGAAAACACATGAGACAATATATATCCATATCATCAACAAGCATTGCCATACGACATTCTTCTTCTACCAAATCGGATACTCCCATCATAAACTTATTCATGAAATCCCAAGGATTGGATACCTGTAACGACCCGAGAGTATACCCTAGAAATTATGGCATCGACCTCTCGGAGGTCTAAGACAAGCCTCATAGCATTCATTAATTGCATAAAACTTAAAAATAGCGGAAAATTTAAAACTTTTCATAGCACATCATATGCTAGAATATTAGTTCATATATATATTATATATATATATATATATATAAATATATATATATATATATATATAATCACAATTACATCGTCTAGACAATAAGTATTTTTACAATCTTAAGACACAACTCAATTGAATAGTATAGGGATACGACCCATAATAACCAAAAATGTAAGTCTAAGCTATTACATGAACATAAAGAAACATCTTAACATGGGCAACCATTAAATCATAAGTGTCTCTTAAATTGAACTTGGGAAACGTCTATCAAAGCTCATCCCTCTTATAAACACCTTTTAGCCATCACTTCCTACACTTTGTGTAAAAAGGTGAAGAAGAGTGGTATTAGTACATGAATGTACTAAGTACGATAACCATGCAAAAACATGCATTTAAAGAGGAAACTTTCTTATCTTATCTTATTTTAGCCTTTACCTTAGGAAAATCTTTCTTCATATGGCCACTCTAACCACATCCATAACAGCCATCTCTACCGTCCAAATACCTACATTCACGTGTTGTACCATACCTGCAACGAGTAGCCCATAGAGACTCACTATATTTCCCCTAAGATCTAGGGTGACACCCTCTCATCGTTATACTTAGGTGCAATAGAATAGCCTTGTCTTGAAACCTATTGTCGATTCTTAGAATGACCATGCCCATCGAGCCCATCATGAAAAGACTTATCCCCTTTCGACCTATACCTTTTCTTTTCTGTAACTCTTCCATTCATAATTTTTGACTCCTTTATTTGTTAGGAAAAAATCATGAGACAATATATATCCGTATGATCAACAAGCATTTCCATACGACATTCTCATTTTACCGAATCGGATAGTCCCATCATAAACTTAATCATGAAATCCCAAGGATTGGCTACCTGTAACTACCTAGGAGTATACCCTAGAAATTATGGCATCGACCTCTCAGAGGTCTAAGACAAGCCTCATAGCATTAATTAATTGCATAAAACATAAAAATAGCAGGAAATTTAAACTTTTCATAGCACATTATATGCTAGAATATTAGTTCATATATATATATAATCACAATTACATAGTCTAGACACTAAGTATTTTTACCATATTAAGACACAACTCAATTGAATAGAATAGGTATACAACCCTTAACAACAAAAAATGTAAGTCTAAGCTATTACATGAACATAAAGAAACATCTTAACATGGGCAACCATTGAATCATAAGCGTCCCTTTACTTGAACTTGGGAAACGTCTATCAAAGCTCGTCCCTCTTATAAACATCCTTTAGCCATCACTTCCTACACTTTGTGTAAAAAGATGAAGAAGAATGGTATTAGTACAGGAATGCACTAAGTATGATAACCATGCAAAAACATGCATTTAAAGAGGATATTTTGTTCAAACTCATTCATCATGTCTTTATATACTTCATATAGATGTGGATATTACTCATAACAACACTTTAGGCTATTTTATTACATTTAAGAATAATTTATTAAGTTACACTTCACACATAAGAACTATCACCTTAGACAAACTCCGAATGTCACTAGTGCAATGTACAAATAGTATCCCATACTACTACTCATACCAAGTGATCCTAATAAGTCACCTTAGATTTAGGCACATCACATTCAATAACATACCACACATGCATTTAACCTTAGAAATAAGACCAAATCATTAATGGTAACATAAGAACTTTTTATTCATTGCATCTTAGTCATAACTCATTAGTTCATTTAATAGATAAACCACCCTTCACAAGCTTTCTTGTGAAATGTACACATGGAGTCACATACCCCCTCATATACCAAGAAAACCTAATTAGAAGCGACAAGTGTAATTCACATGCATAATCATAATTCATGTCTTTAAATTGTAAAGTCAAACGTGACATGCATTCATACTAATCAGAACTAAACATAATCTATATTCATAAAGAAACATCATCATAACTTCCCTTAGAGTCCACTTGTCCAATGTATAAGTAGGGTACATAGTCATACCTACACTAAGTAATCTTGCAAGGAACCATGACACTTATTTATAATCTTATCTTAGTTCATTTCTTAACTTTAGGATGCTTAGGGATAAATGGCATAGAACATGTGAGCTACATGGAATTCGTTTCGTAAAATCCTACACCGATAAAAGTTTTCTACTAGACAAGGTAGAACCCAAAAAATATATATCTAGGTGGATCCACTAGCAATGTCATATAGGGGAACATATTTAAGGGAACCTATTGCATTAGCAGAGGGGTCTTTTTCTCATTGTACATTTCGGCCCACTGAGCTTAAACTCCCTTTTTAATATTTTAAAGCCTTTATTTATCATTAATTCATAAAGTAGTCCTTTTAGGACTTGCTCCATCATACATTATATAGCTCAAAGGTTTGTAAGATGAGAATCTACATTCATCAAAGAATCTATATTATGTAGGACTGTACTTCACATAATTCTACCATTCATACATTCATATGTGCGTGCGTTCATATGTGAGATATACCTTAACATAAAATCGTTTATTCACACATTTTCATAAATTCATTTATGATGTACTTTGCATGTACAGTAATAGGTAATGATGTATAGGCTAACTATCCTTTCCTAATTAATAACAAATCTATCCTATTCATTGACATGCAGGAAGTGTGTGTACATTGGTCAACAATATCAAAAAATAACTATAATATGCTATTGATAAAGCCACACTCAAATATCACACATTCCTCATGTCTTGAGTCATACAAATATAAAGCATTAGGGAGTATAGAATACACACACTCACATTATATCATAGGAGACAAGAGCATATTCAACATTTGTCACGACCCAAATCGGGGACGCGACTGGCACCCACATTCACCCTCCTATGTGAGCGAACCAACCAATCTAAACCTTAACATTTCAATTTATATCAACAGAAATTAATGCGGAAGACTTAAACTCATAAATAAAACGATTCAAAACTATTATTATTATCCCCAAAATCTGGAAGTCATCATCACAAGAACATCTATCCTCAAATTACTAAACTAAAACTATCTAAGAAGCTAAAACAAATACAAATAGACGCTAGTCCATTCCGGAAGTTCAAGGCATCAAGACTTGAAGAAGAATATCCAGTCCAAGCTAGACGCATTAGCTCACCCTGAATTTCCGAAAGTAGTGAAAACTTGCTTGATTTACTGCTGAGTTGAAGTTGACGGAACGTTTGCTGCAATACACAAATAACAAAGAAGAAAACATAAAAGTAGGGGGGTCAGTACAACCACAAGTACTGAGTAGATATCATCGGCCAACTCAAAATAGAAGATAATATATATCAAATAATATCATAAATCAACTATAAACTCAACATGTAGCAACAACAAGTACTATAATCATCAACAAGTACCATCAAGTTCATCCATGAGGGCTCAAGCCTCAATACCATACTCATTTGGAATTAAGTTTATTAGATGAGTATATTTATCATCTTTCAAGATTCATTATCTTTCTTCCTCTTGTGTCGGTACGTGACACTCCGATCCCCTATCACTATGTGTCGGTACGTGACACTCCGATCCCCTAATTCTACGTGTCGGTTCGTGACACCCGATCCCCTATATGTGTCGGCACGTGACACTCCGATCCCTTATATGTGTCGGAAAGTGACACTCCGATCCCCTACATGTGTCGGTACGTGACACTCGATCCCCTATATGTGTCGGTACGTGACACCCGATCCCCTAATTCTACGTGTCGGTTCGTGACACCCGTCCACTCAATACTATGTGTCGGAACGTGACACTCCGATCCACTAATACTATGTGTGAACGTGACACTCCGATCCACTAATACTAGTGTCGGAACGTGACACTCCGATCCACTAACATCATTCTATCCTTCATCAAGCCTTCTCTATACCAAGGCACACACCAATCCCATTACATTAATTCATCAAGCCTTCTTTTATACCAAGGCATCATCATTAATATCATAGATTAAAGTTTCTTTCAAGATTTGGGATTCAATAGCTTTATCATGCTTTGTTTTATCAAAATCACATAATCATAATCATGCAAGCATACAATTTAAGCATATAGTAGGGTTTACAATACTATCAACACATATCATTCAATATTAAGAGTTTACTACAAGTAGCATGAAAACCATAACCTACCTCCACCGAAGAATTGGAATCAACAAGCAATTTCCCAAGCTTTGATATTCTCCTCAACCAATTCGATCGATCAATACTCTCTCTCTCTGTTCTTTCTCTTTTGTTTTATTCAAACCCTCTTTCCTTTACCCTAATTATCATATAATTGAGAATAAAAGAGGACAATAGAACCCACTAATTAACTTAGGGTTACCTCTTTTAACCCCCAGTAATTAGACTTATTATATATTAACCCTCAATCTTTATAATTAAGGAAAGAATAGTCCAAAACGACCCTTAAAACGTGTAGAGGAATCCTATTCTGACAGGGATCTGCGCGACCTGTGACGGGCCATCGTGCCTGCGACGGTCCGTCACGCAGGTCGTCGCAGCCTCCCAAAATTCCAGGTGAACTGTGACGGCCCGTCACCCCTGTGATGGTCCGTCCTGCACCTCCGTCCTGACGGTCAGAGACTCAATTTTCGGTACCCAATTTCAGAATTCCTAAGTATATTGAAACGGTGCCTCACGACGGTTCGTCGTAGATGTGACGGCACGTCCTGCAGGTCCGTCACAAATTACAGAGAGTCGATTTTAATATCCAAATTGAAGAATTCTAAGTGTCATGGAACGAAACCTCCTCGACG
>JAKWIY010001852.1:12500-14643 GCA_027704805.1 Solanum corneliomulleri | reverse complement strand
CACTTCTACCATTCTGTGCACCACCCCTAGCTGGAGGTTGTGCAGCCCTGGAAGTCGAAGCATGAGAACCCTGATGTAAGCCACCACGTCTGGTCCTAGGGCAGTCTCTCACAAAGTGTCCCATATCACCACACTCAAAGCAACCCCTACGAGACGCAGGCTGATGGGAGGAACCTGAATGACCAGAATGCCCTCCACGAACTACAGGTCTAGAAGATGAACCGTGCGAAGTATGTACCGAGCTCGAAGAGTTATGCCCAGTGTAACCAGCCTCAGACGCTGGTATAGCAGCATGAATGGGTCTGCTGGACTGAGGGTGATAACCTCTGCCCAAGTAACCCCGACTCCTAGGCGGAGCACCACCATAATCACCTGAATAACGAGTCCTCTTGCCCTCTCGCTGCTCAAATCCCTCACGTCGAATCATCTCCAACTCCTTAGCAGCATCTACCACTTTCTGGAATGGAACACCAGAAGCAGCAACCTGAGAAACTCCTAGACGAATTGGAATAATCAGCCCCTTAACAAACCTCCTCACTCTCTCAGCCTCTGTGGGAAGTATCATCGAGGCATGCCTAGCCAAGGCATGAAATTTACCCTCATACTCTGCAACTGACATACCATTTTGCTGCAAACCCTCAAACTCGGCCCTCTTGCGCTCCCTCTCACTACGTGGAACAAATTTGGATAGAAATACCTGAGTAAACTGAGTCCAGGATAGTGGATGGGATCCAGCTGGCCTACTACTAATATAATCCCTCCACCACTTCTTAGCAGAGACAGTCATCTGAAACGCTGTGTAGTCAACTCCATGAGACTCCACTAATCAAAGATTATGCAACCTCTCATGACAACTAACTATAAACTCATATGCATCCTCAGCTAAGTCACCAGTATGAGTAGGAGGATTCATTAGTCTGAACCTCCCAAACATCTTTTGCTCATCAATAGTCATAGAAGGCCTGTTCACCAAATGTGATGTCATATCAGGAAACTCCATACTATCCTAACGAGGAGCTACAGCGGCAGCTGGCTGAGTCCTGGGAGTCTGAGAATCTGGAACAACTATCGGATCTGGAGTTTGACCTCCAACACGGGTCTCTGAGCCATCAGAAGTGACAGGCAAAGCTCCTGCCTGGGCCATCCCCTCTAGGATTCCTAACATACGAGCCAAGGTATCTTGAAGCACTGGGGGGACAATAGTACTGGTTGGAGCCTGAGCAGGCCCATCCCCCTCGACACGATCTTGCACATCCCCATGAATAACCTCTGCATCAGGAGGTACGGTCCTATCACGACCCTGGGTAGCTACTGGTACTTGAAATCCACAGGTGCTGCAACACGGCCCCTACCCCCCCCGACCTCGAGCTCGTCCCCTACCTCTACCTCGGATAGTGTTCCCAGAAGCAGGCGCAGGAATAGGATCCTGACCACCACTTGCCGATGTACGATTCCTCGCCATCTGAGAGAGAATGAGATATCAAGATTAGAATTTCCACAAGGTCAAGTGTGCACGATAATGAATAAAAGAACCGAATATTTCCTAAATGTCCTATAGCCTCTCGAAGATAGGTATGGACGTCTTCATACCGATCCGCAAGACTCTACTAGACATTGCTCTTGTACTCTTGAGACCGATGAACCTAGGGCTCTGATACCAAATTTGTCATGACCCAAAATCACGAGTCGTGATGGCACCTATGTTCCCAACCAATAGGTAAGCCAACCAACATATTTTAACAAACTTATCTAACTAATTAGTGAAGATACAACAAATTGCCAAATCTCCAACACTGAGTTCCTTATAAGTACGAATGCGGAAGCTAAAATATATCACCCCAAGAATTTGGTGTCTTAAGTAAAAGAGCTTCTTTAATTCGATGCAAGTCTGAAACTAAATGACAAATCTAACATAAGGGATATCCTGTCTGAATACAAATAACAGAATAAATAAAAGATAGAGGGAGATGTGGGCCACGGAACAGCCAAGCAGCTCACCACAACTCCAAAGAACTTCAAGCTTGGACTCAATTTGCTCCACGAGATGTGCTCCTACTCGGAATCGAATCTGCACCACAAAGAGTGCAACAAGTGTAGTATGAGTACGAAACCACGTGTACCTAGTATGTCTCATTGACCGACA
>JAKWIY010001852.1:0-7500 GCA_027704805.1 Solanum corneliomulleri | reverse complement strand
TATGTTATTATCTGATATATACTGTTTTCTATTTTGAGTTGGCCGATGATACCTACTCAGTACTTGTGCCTTGTACTGACCCCTACTTGTATTTGTTTTCTTTGTTAATTGTGGAGTGCAGCAAACGTGCCATCGTCTTCAACTCAACCGCAACACTAGTCAGTCTTCATCAAGCCAGATTTCAGGGTGAGCTATTGCTTCTAGCTTGGACTGGATCTTCCTCTTCATGTCTTGATGCCTTGAAATTCCGGCATGGACTAGCTTTTTATTTATTTTAGCTTCTTAGATACTCTTAGATTTAGTAATTTGAGGATAGATGTTCTTGTGGTGATGACTTCCAGATTTTGGGGATAATGATTGATAGATTTTAAAAGTTATTTAATTGATTGTGTTAATGAGTTTTAAGTCTTCCGCATTGTATTTTGTTCATTATGTTTGAAATGTTGGGGTTAGATTGGTTGGTTCGCTCACATAGTAGGATAAGTGTGGGTGCCACTCGCAGCTCGTTTTGGGTCATGACAAACTTGGTATCAGAGCATTAGGTTCGTTGGTCTCATCACACAAGAACGAGTCTAGTAGAGTCTTAAGGAACGGTAGGGGGACGCCTTTACTTTTCTTTGAGAGGCTATAAGACTTTAGGAAAATTCCATTCTTTCTTTCTTATTTCGTGCTATATTACTGGATCCAATTGGTATCTAGGTGATACAAATTGGTATCTGACCATCTTCACTCTATTTCGCAGATGGTTAGAACTAGAGCAACAACGGCGCCAACACCAACACCGGCAAGACAAGATGCAACTGAGCCAGCCACTGGGGCTGTAGCTCGAGGAGGATTAGTGGCAAGAGGTCGTGGTAGAGGTCGCGGGAGGACGTCCTCTAGAGGAAGAGGACAAGCACCTGGCCCATCTAGTACTAGGGCGGTGACTCCTCCACCGACTGAGGAAGTAGTAAGAGAGGGTGAGGAAGGGGAAAGTGAGCAAGTGCAGAATGAGGAATTACCACCCCAACCTACCCCAGAGATGATTAATCAGGTTCTTGCTTATCTTAGCGGGTTATCTGATCAAGGCCAGACACCTCCAGTGTTTTCTGCACCAGCACCTCAGGTTCCGGAAGTACGACAGGCCGCTACTGAGGCTCCCCGCATGGATGCCTCATTGGAAATAGGCACGTTTCCTCGTTTGACTACAGGGCCCATAATGACAAGTGATCAGCATGAACTTTTCAGTAAGTTCTTGAAATTGAAACCTCCAGTCTTCAAGGGTGCTGAATCTGAGGATGCCTACGATTTTCTGGTTGATTGTCATGAGTTACTACATAAAATGGGCATAGTGGAACGATTTGGCGTTGAGTTTGTAACCTATCAGTTTCAGGGAAATGCCAAAATGTGGTGGCGGTCACATGTTGAGTGTCAACCCGCACAGGCACCACCTATGACTTGGGCATCATTCTCTAGCTTATTGATGGATAAGTATAGCCCCCGGACCTTGAGGGATAGGAGGAGAGATGAGTTCTTGAGCCTAGAGCAAGGCAAGATGTCGGTGACTGCGTATGAGGCTAAGTTTCGTGCATTATCCAGGTATGCCACCCAGCTTTGTTTTAGTCCACAAGAGCGGATTCGCCATTTTGTGAAGGGGTTGAGGTCAGATTTGCGGATTTCAGCCTTACAGGTAGCGGCTACAGCAAAATCCTTTCAGGAAGTGGTAGACTTCGTGATAGAGGTGGAGGGAGTGAAGCCAGATGACTTCACCATGGAATCGACATCAAAAAGGTTTCGTAAGAGAGGTGAGTTTAATGGTCTTACTCCAGAGGGTAGGGTTCAGGAGGTTATCCAGCCCGACCTATTCAGTCTTCACTGCAGACTATAGTTGGGGGTCCACCGCAGACCGGTCAACACTTCTCTGAGTTTGGAGGTTATCCCCAGACTTCGTCATTCTCACAGAGACCTATGCTTGAATCCAGAGAGTGTTATGGATGTGGGGAGACTGGACATATTAAGAGGTATTGTCCAAAACAGAGTTACAGACCTCAAAATGTTAGAGGTAGAGGTGGTCATGGAAGAGGCCGTCATTCTGGAGGACGTGGTGGCCGAGGTAATGGTGGTCACCAAAACGGCCGGGGTGACGGGCAAACTGGAGCTACTACAACACCACATGGTAGGGGCAACGGGCAGACAGGTGATAGGGCCCATTGTTACGCTTTCCCCGGGCGGTCTGAAGCGGAGACATCTGATGCTGTTATCACAGGTAATCTTTTGGTTTGTGATTGCATGGCTTCTGTATTATTTGATCCTGGCTCCACATTTTCATATGTATCTTCCTCATTTGCTACTGGTCTTAATTTACATTGTGAATTGCTTGACATGCCTATTCGTGTTTCTACTCCGGTGGGTGAGTCTGTGATAGTTGAAAAGGTGTATAGGTCTTGTCTGGTGACTTTTGTGGGGAGAAATACTCATGTAGACTTGGTTATTTTAGAGATGGTTGATTTCGATGTAATTCTGGGTATGACTTGGCTTTCTCCAAATTTTGCAATCTTAGATTGTAATGCTAAAACTGTAACGTTGGCCAAGCCTGGGACAGATCCGTTAGTGTGGGAGGGTGACTACACTTCCACTCCAGTTCGTATCATCTCCTTTCTTCGTGCTAAGAGAATGGTTAGTAAAGGGTGTTTAGCGTTCTTGGCACACCTCAGGGATGATACTACCCAAGTACCTTCAATTGAGTCGGTTTCGATAGTCCGTGAGTTTCTGGATGTGTTCCTGCAGACCTTCCTGGTATGCCACCGGATAGGGATATTGACTTTTGCATTGATCTGGAGCCGGTACTACTCGCCCCATTTCCATACCCCCTTATAGGATGGCCCGCGGAGTTAAGGGAATTAAAGGCCCAACTTCAAGAGTTGTTAAGTAAAGGCTTCATTAGACCAAGTGCATCCCCTTGGGGTGCTCCGGTGTTATTTGTGAAGAATAAGGATGGGAGTTTTCGGATGTGCATAGACTACCGGCAGTTGAACAAGGTAACTATTAAGAACAAGTATCCCATTCCTCGCATTGATGACTTGTTCGATCAGTTACAAGGTGCTTGTGTCTTATCTAAGATTGACTTGAGATACGGTTATCATCAATTGAAAATACAGGCAACAGATGTGCCAAAGACTGCTTTTCGAACCAGGTATGGGCATTACGAATTTGTAGCAATGTCTTTTGGTCTTATGAATGCCCCTGCTGCTTTCATGAGCTTGATGAACGGGATTTTTAAGCCATATCTGGATCTCTTTGTGATCGTATTTATTGATGATATATTGGTATACTCCAAGAGTAAGAAGGAACATGAGGAGCATTTGAGAATTGTGTTGGAAGTATTGAGGGAGAAAAGGCTTTATGCCAAATTCTCCAAGTGTGAGTTTTGGCTAGATTCAGTGTCCTTCTTGGGGCACGTGGTTTCTAAGGATGGAGTGATGGTGGATCCTTCTAAGATTGAGACAGTGAAGAATTGGGTAAGACCTACTAATGTGTCAGAAGTAAGGAGCTTTGTTGGTTTAGCTAGCTACTACCGTCGATTTGTCAAGGGATTCTCTTCTATTGCTTCCCAATTGACGAACTTGACTAAGCAGAATGTTCCATTTGTATGGTCGGATGAATGTGAGGAAAGCTTTCAGAAACTCAAGACCTTGCTGACTACTGCACCTATCCTTACCTTGCCAGTAGAAGGCAAGAATTTCATTGTTTATTGTGATGCATCCTATTCTGGTTTGGGTGCAGTGCTAATGCAAGAGAAGAATGTAATTGCTTATGCTTCGAGGCAATTAAAGGTGCATGAACGTAACTATCCGACCCATGATTTGGAGTTGGCTGCGGTAGTGTTTGCATTAAAGCAATGGAGACACTATCTATATGGGGTTAAGTGTGAAGTCTATACGGATCATCGTAGCCTACAGTATGTCTTTACTCAGAGGGATTTGAATTTGAGACAGAGAGGTGGATGGAACTACTGAAGGACTATGATGTTACCATCTTGTATCACCCAGGAAGGCTAATGTTGTGGCAGACGCCTTAAGTAGAAAAGCAGGGAGCATGGGTAGTTTATCTCACTTACAGGTTTCTAGACGCCCGTTGGCTAGAGAAATCCAAAACTTGGCTAATGACTTTATGAGGCTAGAAGTAAATGAGAAGGGAGGATTTTTGGCCTGTGTGGAGGCAAGATCTTCTTTTCTTGACAAGATCAAGGGAAAACAGTTTGATGATGAAAAACTAAGCCGAATTCGGGATATGGTGTTGCGAGGAGAGGCTAAAAGGGCAATAATTGATGAGGAAGGTGTTTTGAGGATTAAGGGAAGGGTATGTGTGCCCCGTGTTGATGATTTGATCCACACTATTCTTACAGAGGCTCATAGTTCCGGATATTTTATACATCCTGGTGCAACCAAGATGTACCGTGACCTAAAGCAACACTTTTGGTGGAGTAAAATGAAGCGCGACATTAATGATTTTGTTGCCAAATGTCCAAATTGTCAGCAAGTAAAGTATGAACACCAGAGGCCCGGAGGAACACTTCAGAGAATGCCCATTCCTGAATGGAAGTGGGAGAGAATTGCAATGGACTTCGTGGTTGGTCTTCCAAAGACATTGGGTAAGTTTGATTCTATTTGGGTAATTGTGGACAGATTAACTAAGTCTGCTCACTTCATTCCGGTCAAGGTGACTTACAATGCAGAGAGGTTAGCCAAACTCTATATCTCAGAAATTGTTCGATTGCATGGAGTTCCACTTTCCATCATATCAGATAGAGGTACGCAGTTTACTTCTAAGTTTTGGAGAACATTGCATGCTGAATTAGGTACTAAGTTGGATCTTAGTACTGCATTTCACCCTCAGACCGATGGTCAGTCTGAGCGAACGATTCAGGTATTGGAAGATATGCTTCGTGCATGTGTGATAGAATTTGGTGGTCATTGGGATAACTTCTTACCCTTAGCGGAGTTTTCATACAATAATAGCTATCACTCAAGTATTGATATGGCTCCATTCGAAGCATTGTATGGGAGGAGATGTAGGTCTCCCATTGGTTGGTTTGATGCATTTGAGGTTAGACCTTGGGGTACTGATCTTTTGAGGGATTCATTGGAGAAAGTGAAATCTATTCAAGAAAAGCTTTTAGCGGCTCAAAGTAGGCAAAAGGAATATGCAGATCGAAAGGTTAGAGACTTGGAGTTCATGGGAGGTGTGAAAGTCTTGCTGAAGGTTTCGCCATGAAAGGGTGTGATGCGGTTTGGTAAAAGAGGTAAGCTAAGCCAAAGGTATTTGGACCTTTGAAGTACTTAAGCGAGTAGGGGAGGTGGCTTATGAATTAGCCTTGCCTCCAGGGCTGTCAGGAGTGCATCCGGTATTTCATGTGTCTATGTTGAAAAGATACCATGGGGATGGAAACTACATCATTCGTTGGGATTCGGTTCTGCTTGATGAGAATTTGTCTTATGAGGAGGAGCCTGTTGCCATTCTAGATAGAGAAATTCGCAAGTTGAGATCAAGGGAGATTTCATCCATCAAAGTTCAATGGAAGAATCGACCAGTTGAAGAGTCCACTTGGAAGAAGGAGGCTGATATGCAAGAAAGATACCCACACCTGTTTACAGATTCAGGTACTCCTTTTCGCCCTTGTTTTTCTTCTTGTGATCGTTCGAGGATGAACGATGGGTAAATTCGTATCTATTGTAACGACCTGTATAGTCGTTTTGAGCAGCAGATTTTATTTCTGGAAAAACTGTCTTGGTCGACGGATCCCACGATGGACCGTCATGGGCACGACAGACCGTCGAGGGGGTTTCATTCCAAAACACTTAGAATTCTGAAATTTGGTACTGAAATCGACTCTCTGAACTTCGTGACGGAATGGCAGGACGGACCGTCGCAGGCACGACGGACCGTCACAAATCTTTCCACAGAATTAACTCTCTGAAATTTGTGACGGACCTGCAGGACGGACCGTCACAGCCATGACGGACCGTCACAGGTTGCGTAACCCAGACTGGGTCGGATTTCTGTTAAAGTTTTTAAAGGGGCGTTTTGGACTATTCATGCTTATAATTATAAAGTTAGTGGATTAATGTTAATAATTCATTACTTGGTGTTAAAGGGAGGTAACCTTGGAATAATTAGTGGTTTATTTTAGCATCTTTTATACTTAATTATATGACAATTAGGGTAAAAAAAAAGGGTTTTGAATAAGAAAAATAAAAAGAACAGAGAGAGAAAGGGAAGAACGATCGATCAAGAAGAGAGAACGCAAGGAAAGCAAAGGTTTTGGGAAGATAGCTTGTTTGATCGCAATTCTTCGGTGGAGGTAGGTTATGGTTTATGCTATTCGTAGTAAACTCTTAATAGCGAATGATATGTGTTGGGTAGTATTATAAAACCTTCTATTTGCTTAATTGTGTGCTTACATGATGTGATTATATAATGGTGATGAATTAGCATGATGAGGCTATTGAATCTTGAATCCTAAATTTACTTTGTTAATGATGATGCCTTGGTATAAAATAAGGCTTGATGAACTAAAGTAATGAGATTGATGATGCCTTGGTATAAAAAAATTCTTGATGAACTAAAGTAATGAGATTAGAGGATCGGGTGTCACGTTCTGACATCAGGATAGTAATAGAGGATTGGGTATCACGTTCCATCACCAGGATAGTAATAGAGGATCAGGTGTCACGTTCCGGCACCAGGATAGTATATGGATCAGAGTGTCACGTTCCGACACCAGGATAGATATACATGGGATCGGAGTGTCACGTTCGACCACCAGGATAGTATATGGATCGGGTGTCACGTTCCGGCACCAGGATAATATGGATCGGAGTGTCACATTCCGACACCAGGATAGTATATGGATCGGAGTGTCACGTTCCGACACCAGGATAGTAGAAGTGGAGCGGAGTGTCACGTACCGACACAAGAGGAATAAAGATAATGAATCTGAATTATGATAATATACTAAATTGTAAAGAAACTAATTCCCAAATGAGTATGATGGGAGGCTTGAGTCCTCATTGATGTGCTTGGTGTTGTGACCAGGGGTTATGGTAATTGTTAATGTGGCCTGTTAAAAATATTAGGTGATTTTTATGTTATTATCTGATATATACGGTTTCTATTTTGAGTTGGCCGATGAACCTACTCAATACTTGTGCCTTGTACTGACCCCTACTTGTATTTGTTTTCTTTGTTAATTGTGGAGTGCAGCAAACGTGCCATCGTCTTCAACTCACCGCAACTCTAGCCAGTCTTCATCAAGCCAGATCTCAGGGTGAGCTAGCTTCTAGCTTGGACTGGATCTTCCTCTTCATGTCTTGATGCTTGAACTTCCGGCATGGACTAGCTTTTATTTATTTTGCTTCTTAGATACTTCTTAGATTTAGTAATTTGAGGATAGATGTTCTTGTGGTGTGATGACTTCCAGATGTTGGGGATAAGGATTGATAGATTTTAGAAGTTATTTAA
>JAKWIY010001851.1:0-14795 GCA_027704805.1 Solanum corneliomulleri | reverse complement strand
GCAAGAAAGATACTCACACATGTTTACAGATCAGGTACTCTCCTTACTCCTTTTTTGCCCTTGTTTTTCTTCTTGTGATCGTTCGAAGACGAACGATGGGTAAATTAGTATCTATTGTAACGACCTGTTTAGTCGTTTTGAGCACAGATTTTTTTTTCTGGAAAAACTGGCTGAGTCGAGACGGATCCATGACGGACGTCGAGGGGGTCTCGTTCCAAAACACTTAGAATTCTGAAATTTGGTACTGAGATCGACTCTCTGAACTTCGTGACGGAATGGCCAGGACGGACCGTCGTGGGCACGACGGACCGTCACAGACCCTTTAGCGAAATTTAGTCTCTGAACTTTGTAACGAAAGCAGCAGGACG
Source organism: Solanum corneliomulleri (assembly GCA_027704805.1). Classification (NCBI taxonomy): domain Eukaryota; kingdom Viridiplantae; phylum Streptophyta; class Magnoliopsida; order Solanales; family Solanaceae; genus Solanum; species Solanum corneliomulleri. Next base: position 14,427 of record JAKWIY010001851.1, on the reverse strand, counting down.
GACCGTCGCAGTCACGACGGGCCGTCACAGGCTGCGTAACCCTGACTGGGTCGGATTTCTGTTAAATGTTTTAAGGGGCGTTTTGGACTATTCCTACTTATAATTATAAAGTTAGTGGTTGAATATTAATAATTCAATTTCTTAGGGGTTAAAAGAGATAACCTTGAATTAATTAGTGGGTTACTTTTGTCATCTTTTATACTTAATTATATGTTAACTAGGGTAAAAGAAAAAGAGTTTGAATAAGGAAAAAGAAGGAAAGAGATAGAAAGAGAGGGAGAACGATCGAGAGAAGAGAGAAACGAGGAAGAAAGCAAAGACTTTGAGGGTAGCTTGCTTGATCACGAATTCTTCGGTGGAGGTAGGTTTTGGTTTATGCTATTTCATAGTAAACTCTTAATAGCGAATGATATGTGTTGGGTAGTATTGTAAACCCTTCTATATGCTTAATTGTGTGTTTGCATAATGTGATTATATAATTGTGTTAAAATAAGCATGATGAGGCTATTGAATCCTAAATCTTGAAAACCTCTTTGTTAATGATGGTGCCTTGGTATAAAAAAAGGCTTGATGAACTAAAAGAATGAGGTTAGTGGATCAGGTGTCACGTTCCGGCACCAGGATAGTATGATGAGGATCGGAGTGTCACGTTCCGACACCAGGATAGTATATGGATCGGGTGTCACGTTCCGGTACCAGGATAGTATGATGAGGATCGGAGTGTCACGTTCCGACACCAGGATAGTATATGGATCGGGTGTCACGTTCCGGCACCAGGATAGTATGATGAGAATCGGAGTGTCACGTTCTGACACCAGGATAGTATATGGATCGGGTGTCACTTCCGACACGAGGATAGTATGATGAGGATTGGAGTGTCACGTTTCGACACCAGGATAGTATGAGGATCGGAGTTTCACGTTCCGACACACCAGAGTAGTAAAGAGAATGAATCTTGAAATATGTAATATACTCAATTTAATGAACCCATTTCCCAAATGAGTATGGTATTGAGGCTTGAGTCCTCATGGGTGTACTTGGCGTACTTATTAATGATTATAGTACTTGTTGTTGCTACCTGTTGAGTATTGTAGTTGATTTTATGATATTATTTGATATATACTATATTCTATTTTGAGTTGGCCGATGATACCTACTCAGTACTCGTGTTTTGTACTGACCCCTACTTGTATGTTTCTTTCTTTGTTATTTGTGGAGTGCAGCAAACGTACCGTCGTCTTCAAACTCAACCGCAACTCTAGCCAGTCTTCATTACACCAGATTTCAGGGTGAGCTAATGGTTCTAGCTTGGACTGGATCTTCTCCTTCATGTCTTGATGCCTTGAAGTTTCGGCATGGACTAGCTTTTTATTTATTCTAGCTTCCTAGATACTCTTAGATTTAGTAATTTGAGGATAGATGTTCTTGTGGTGATGACTTGCAGATTTTGGGGAATAAAAAGTGTTTGAGTTTTTAGAAGTTATTAATTGATTTTGTTAATGAGTTTTAAGTCTTCCGCATTATATTCTGTTTATTGGTTGAAATGTTGGGGTTTAGATTGGTTGATTCGCTCACATAGTTAGGATAAGTGTGGGTGCCACTCGCGGCTTGAATTGGGTCGTGACATTACAATTCATAGTAGTCAATTCTAATAATAGAATTAGTTGAAATTATTAATTTTTTTCTTTAAATTTTAATATTAAAAGTGCATTTACTAGAGATTGTTTTGCGATTGGACTCTTAGAATAAAAACTTGCCAACAATCTTGCATATATAATGATCTTCTCCATTGCAACCTATATATGAGCATCATCCCCTCGTTTATAAATGAAATTGCCAACCAAGTCTGGGTAAAATGATATTTGGCCTGGACTAATTGGTTGGAACCATCTTGGCAATTTAAGCTCATTAATACACCATTTGGTTCCATCTTATCCTTTATAATATATCGATGAGGTCAATTCTTCCTAAACTATATTATTCACAATACTTTCGCCGTAAAACACACATTTCTACTCCCTATTCACCTACAAAACAAATTTTTTCGTATTTTTTTCAAATAAGATTATTCATCGTTCAAACTATCACATACAATATTCTCATCTTCTACAAACTCATGATTTTCACAACACTAAACCGTAAAAGCTTTCACTACTTCATTTACAGCTGGATTCACGTTTTCCACTACTGTTGCATGGTGTTTAGAAGATTCGATGACTCTTCTGGAGAAATTTTCCATTTGTTCGACATTGATGGATAGGGGGATAAGGATATATTTGTGCCACATAAAAGTAAAAAAAGATACTTGAATTATGTTTCAACATTATTATACATGAAAATATGAAGTTACCGAGATCTTTTTCTTTTTGTTTAATTTTCTCTAATATTTGATTTTTTGATTTTAAATTAATCTAATGTGTACTTACATTGTATATGATTCATAAAATTGTAATGGTAAAAAATTACATCAAAGATCATACTTTCTAATAGAAAATAAAAGAATTTAAACACATAACATAAAATAAAATGTATATTTAGAATAAATCATGATATCATTAGCAAGTTGATGTGCTACTTATCTACTGAATCATATTGAAACTAATCAACCTTTCCTCGCTTCGCGTGGTCATAATGAAATATTATAGTAAATTTGTTTTTATTATTGTCACACCCCTTTTTCACGCAGCGGCGCAAGGTTTTTTCCAATTTAAGTGTAACGACTTCTTTAGTCGTTTTGAGCAGAAAAGTACTTCTGGTAATAACAGTCGGAGTCGACGGATCCCACGACGGACCATCATGGGCATGACGGACCGTCGAGGGTGTCTCGTTCCAAAACACTTAGAATTCTGAAATTTGGGTACTGAGATCGACTCTCTGAACTTCACGACGAAGTGGCAGGACGGACCGTCGCAGGCATGACGGGCCGTCACAGGCTCTTCAAGGAATTGAGTCTCTGAACTTTGTGACGCAAGCAGCAGGACGGACCGTCGCAGGCACGACGGGCCGTCACAGGCTGCGTAACCCTGACTGGGTCAGATTTCCGTTAAATGTTTTAAGGGGCGTTTTGGACTATTCCTGCTTATAATTATAAAGTTAGTGGTTGAATATTAATAATTCGATTTCTTGGGGGTTAAAGGAGATAACCTTGAATTAATTAGTGGGTTACTTTGTCATCTTTTATCCGTAATTATATGCTAATTAGGGTAAAAGAAAAAGTGTTTGAATAAGAAAAATAGAAAGAACAAGAGAGGGAGAACGATCGAGAGAAGAGGGAAACGAAGAGGATAGCAAAGATTTTGAGGATTTGCTTGCTTAATCACAATTCTTCGGTGGAGGTAGGTTATGGTTTATGCTATTTCATAATAAACTCTTAATAGCGAATGATATGTATAGGGTAGTATTGTATACCCTTCTATATGCTTAATTGTGTGCTTGCATGATGTGATTATATAATTGTGATGAAATAAGCATGATGAAGCTATTGAATCCTAAATCTTGAAAACCTCTTTGTTAATGATGATGCCTTGGTATAAAAGAAGGCTTGATGAACTAAAAGAATGAGGTTAGTGGATCAGGTGTCACGTTCCGGCACCAGGATAGTAATAGAGGATCAGAGTGTCACGTCCGACACCAGGATAGTATATGGATCGGGTGTCACATTCCGACACCAGGATAGTATGATGAGGATCGGAGTGTCACGTTCCGACACCAGGATAGTATGATGAGGATCAGAGTGTCACGTTCCGACACCAGGATGGTATATGGATCGGGAGTCACGTTCCGATACCAGGATAGTATGATGAGGATCGGAGTGTCACGTTCTGACACCAGGATAGTATGATGAGGATCGGAGTGTCACGTTCCGACACCAGGATAGTATATGGATCAGGTGTCACGTTCCGACACCAGGATAGTATGATGAGGATCGGAGTGTCACGTTCCGATACCAGGATAGTATGATGAGGATCGGAGTGTCACGTTCCGACACCAGGATAGTAAAGATAAAGAATCTTAAAATATGTTAATATACTCAATTTAATGAACCAATTTCCCAAATGAGTATGGTATTGAGGCTTGAGTCCTCATGGGTGTACTTGGCGTACTGATTAATGATTATAGTACTTGTTGTAGCTACCTGTTGAGTATTGTAGTTGATTTTATGATATTATCTGATATATACTGTTTTCTATTTTGAGTTGGCCGATGATACCTACTCAGTACTTGTGTTTGTACTGACCTCTACTTGTATGTTTTTCTTTGCTAATTGTGGAGTGCAGCAAACGCGCCGTCGTCTTCAACTCAACCGCAACTCTAGCCAGTCTTCATTACACCAGATTTCAGGGTGAGCTAATGCTTCAAGCTTGGACTGGATCTTCTTCTTCATGTCTTGATGCCTTGAAGTTCCGGCATGGACTAGCTTTTATTTATTTTAGCTTCCGAAATACTCTTAGATTTAGTAATTTGAGGATACATGTTCTTGTGATGATGACTTCCAGATTTTGGGGAATAATAAGTATTTGAATTTTTAGAAGTTATTAATGTATTTTCATTAATGAGTTTTGAGTCTTCCGCATTGTATTCTGTTTATTGGTTGAAATGTTGGGGTTTAGATTGGTTGGTTCTCTCACATAGTTGGATAAGTGTGGGTGCCACTCGCGGCTCGATTTGGGTCGTGACAAACTTGGTATCAGAGCATTAGGTTCGTTGGTCTCATCACACAAGAACGCGTCTAGTAGATTCTTAAGGAACGGTAGGGGGACGCCTTTACTTTTCTTTGAGAGGCTATAAGACTTTAGGAAAGTTCCATTCTTTCTTTCGTGCTATTACTTGGATCCAATTGGTATCTAGGTGATAGAAATTGGTATCTGACCATCTTCACTCTATTTCGCAGATGGTTAGAACTAGAGCAACAACCGCGCCAACACCGACACCGGCAAGACAAGAAGCGTCTGAGCCAGCCACTGGGGCTGTAGCTCGAAGAGGAATAGTGGCAAGAGGCCGTGGAAGAGGTCGTGGGAGGACGTCCTCTAGAGGAAGAGGACAAGCACCTAGCCCATCTGGTACTAGGGCAGTTACTCCTCCACCGACTGAGGAAGTGGTAAGAGAGGGTGAGGACGGGGAAAATGAACAAGTGCAGAATGAGGAATTACCACCCTAACCTACCCCAGAGATGATCAATTAGGTTCTTGCTTATCTTAGCGGGTTATCTGATCAGGCCAGACACCTCCAGTGTTTTCTGCACCAAGCACCTCAGGTTCCGGAGGTACAACATGCAGCTACTGTGTCTCCCCGCATGGATGCCTCATTGGATAAAAGGCACGTTTCCCTCGTTTGACTACAGGGCCTATAATGACAAGTGATCAGCATGAACTTTTCAGTAAGTTCTTTAAACTGAAACCTCCAGTCTTCAAGGGTGCTGAATCTGAGGATACCTATGATTTTCTGGTTGATTGCCATGAGCTACTACACAAGATGGGTATAGTAGAACGATTTGGTGTCGAGTTTGTGACCTATCAATTTCAAGGAAATGCCAAAATGTGGTGGCGGTCACATGTTGAGTGTCAACCCGCACAGGCACCACCTATGACTTGGGCGTCATTCTCTAGTTTATTTATGGAGAAATATATCCCCCGGACCTTTAGGGATAGGAGGAGGGATGAGTTCTTGACCTTAGAGCAAGGTAGGATGTCGGTTACTGCATATGAGGCTAAGTTTCGTGCATTATCTAGGTATGCCACCCAGCTTTGTTTCAGTCCACAAGAGCGGATTTTCCATTTTGTGAAGGGGTTGAGGTCAGAGTTGCGAATTTCAGCCTTAAAGGTAGCGGCTACAGCAAAATCCTTTCAGGAAGTGGTAGACTTCGTGATAGAGGTGGAAGGAGTGAAGCCAGATGACTTCACCATGGCATCGACATCAAAAAGGTTTCGTAAGGGAGGGGAGTTTGATGGTTCTTACTCCAGAGGACAGGGTTCAGGAGGTTACCTAGTCCGACCAATTCAGTCCTCACTGCAGACTGTAGTTGGGGGTCCACCGCAGACCGGTCAACATTTCTCTGAGTTTGGAGGTTATCCCCAGACTTCGTCATTCTCACAGAGACCTATGCTTGAATCCAGAGAGTGTTATGGATGTGGGGAGACTGTACACATTAAGAGGTATTGTCCAAAACAGAATTACAGATCTCCAATAGTCAGAGGTAGAGGTGGTCATGGAAGAGGCCGTCATTCGAGAGGACGTGGTGGTTGAGGTAATGGTGGTCACCAAAACGGTCGGGGTGACGGGCAAACTGGAGACACTACAGCACAACATGGTAGGGGCAACGGGCAGACAGGTGATAGGGCCCATTGTTACGCTTTCCCCGGGCGATCTGAAGCGGAGACATCTGATGCTGTTATCACAGGTAATATTTTGGTTTGCAATCGCATGACTTCTGTATTATTTGATCCTGGCTCTACATTTTCATATGTATCTTCCTCATTTGCTACTGGTCTTAATTTACCTTGCGAATTGCTTGACATCCTATTCGTGTTTCTACTACTCCTGGGTGAGTCTGTGATAGTTGAAAAGGTATATAGGTCTTGTCTGGTGACTTTGGTGGGGAGCAATAATCATGTAGACTTGGTTATCCTAGAAATGGTTGACTTCGATGTAATTTTGGGTATGACTTGGCTTTCTCAAATTTGCAATCTTAGATCGTAATGCCAAACTGTGACATTGGCCAAGCCTAGAACGGATCCGTTAGTGTGGGGGTGGACTACACTTCCACTCCAGTTCATATCATCTCCTTCCTTCGTGCTAAGAGAATGGTTAGTAAGGGTTTTAGAGCTTTCTTGGCACACCCAGGGATGATACTACCCATACCTTCAATTGAGTCGGTTTCGATAGTCCTGAGTTTCTTCTGGATGTGTTCCCTGCAGATCTTCCTGGTATGCCACCAGATAGGGATATGGACTTTTGCATTGATCTGGAACCGGGTACTCGCCCCATTTCATACCCCCTTATAGAATGGCTCCCGTGAGTTAAGAGAGTTAAAGGCCCAACTCAAGAGTTGTTGAGAAAAGGCTTCATTAGACCAAGTGCATCCCCTTGGGGTGCTCCCGTTTTGTTTGTGAAGAATAAGGATGGAAGTTTTAGGATGTGTATAGACTATAGGCAACTAAATAAGGTAAGTGTGAAGAACAAGTATCCTCTTCCTCGCATCGATGATTTGTTCGATCAGTTACAAGGTGCTTGTACCTTCTCAAAAATCGACTTGAGATCTGGTTATCATCAATTGAATATACGGGCAACGGATGTACCCAAGACTGCTTTTCGGACCAGGTATGGGCATTATGAGTTATTAGTAATGTCTTTTGGGCTTACAAATTCCCCTGCCGCTTTCATGAGCTTGATGAATGGGATTTTTAAGCCATATCTGGATCTCTTTGTCATTGTATTCATTGATGATATATTGGTATACTCAAAGAGCAAGAAAGAACATGAGGAAAACTTCAGAATTGTATTGGAAATGTTGAGGGAGAAAAAGCTTTATGCCAAATTCTCCAAGTGTGAGTTTTGGTTAGATTCAGTGTCCTTCTTGGGGCACGTCGTTTCTAAGGATGGAGTGATGGTGGATCCATCTAAGAATAAAGCGTGACATTGTGGAGCTTGTCGCCAAATGTCCAAAATGTCATCAAGTAAAATATGAACACCAAAGGCCCGGAGGAACACTTCAGAGAATGCCCATTCCTGAATGGATGTGGGAAAGAATTGCAATGGATTTCGTGGTTGGTCTTCCCAAGACAATGGGTAAGTATGACTCCATTTGGGTAATTGTTGATAGGTTACTAAGTCTGCTCACTTCATTCCGGTCAAGGTGACTTACAATGCAGAGAAGCTAGCCAAACTTTACATCTCGGAAGTTGTTCGGTTACATGGGGTTCCACTCTCCATCATATCAGATAGAGGTACGCAGTTTACTTCTAAGTTTTGGAAAATATTGCATGCGGAATTGGGTACTAGGTTGGACCTTAGTACTGCGTTCCATCCTCAGTGGTCAGTCTGAGCGAACGATTCAAGTGTTGGAAGATATGCTTCGTGCATGTGTGATAGAATTTGGTGGTCATTGGGATAACTTCTTACCCTTAGCAGAATTCTCGTACAATAATAGCTATCACTCAAGTATTGGTATGGCCCCATTTGAGGCACTGTATGGGAGGAGATGTAGGTCTCCCATTGGTTGGTTTGATGCATTTGAGGTTAGACCTTGGGGTACTGACCTTCTGAGGGAATCGTTAGATAAAGTGAAATGCATTCAAGAAAAGATTTTAGCGGCTCAAAGTAGACAAAAAGAATATGCAGATCGAAAGGTTAGAGACTTGGAGTTTATGGAGGGTGAGCAAGTCTTGCTGAAGGTTTCGCCCATGAAAGGGGTGATGCGGTTTGGTAAGTGAGGTAAGCTAAGCCCAAGGTATATTGGTCCATTTGAAGTTCTGAAGCGCGTGGGGAGGTAGCTTATGAATTAGCCTTGCCCCCAGGACTGTCAGGAGTGTATCCGGTATTTCATGTGTCTATGTTGAAAAGATACCATGGGGATGGAAACTACATCATCCGTTGGGATTAAGTTCTGCTTGATGAGAATTTGTCTTATGAAGAGGAGCCTGTTGCTATTTTAGATAGAGAAGTCCGCAAGCTGAGGTCAAGGGAGATTGCATCCATCAAAGTTCAATGGAAGAATCGACCAGTTGAAGAATCCACTTGGGAGAATGAGGCTGATATGCAAGAAAGATACCCACACCTGTTTACAGATTCAGGTACTCCTTCTCCCCTTGTTTTTCTCTTCTTGTGAATCGTTCGAGGACGAACGATGAGTAAATTGGTATCTATTGTAACGACCTGTTTAGTCGTTTTGAGCATTAAAGTTTCTGGTAATAACAGATTCGGAGTCGACGGACCCACGACGGACCGTCATGGGCACGACGGACCGTCGAGGTTGTCTCGTTCCAAACACTTAGAATTCTGAAATTTGGGTACTGAGATCGACTCTTTGAACTTCGCGACGAAGTGGAAGGACGGACCGTCGCAGGCATGACGGTCCGTCACAAGCTCTTCAAGGAATTGAGTCTCTGAACTTTGTGATGGAAGCAGCAGGACGGACCGTCGCAGGCACGACAGGCCGTCACAGGCTGCGTAACCCTGACTGGGTCGGATTTCTGTTAAATGTTTTAAGGGGCGTTTTGGGGTTAAAGGAGATAACCTTGAATTAATTAGTGGGTTACTTTGTCATCTTTTATACTTAATTATATGCTTATTAGGGTAAAAGAAAAAGGGTTTGAATAAGAAAAATAGAAAGAAACAAGAAGGGAGAACGATCGAGAGAAGAGGGAAACGAAGAGGATAGCAAGATTTTGAGGATTGCTTGCTTGATCACAATTCTTCGTTGAGGTAGGTTTATGCCTAAAAACATTAGTAAATTAGTTTCTCTTATCATTTTTTTTTATTTAAACTACAACTTATAAACTGAGTTTTTTTTGTAAAAAAAGCTATGTCTAAACTCAAAACTAATAAAATCTCATGTAAGGCTTATAAAACAATAATGGTCATTTAAAATAATTTCTAAAATTTATAGTCCATATAATGAGATCAAAATTTTATTTCTCTACCGAGGTGAGACTTCTTGTCACGACCCAATTCGAGCCGCGAGTGGCACCCACACTTACCCTACTATGTGAGCGAACCAACCAATCTAAACCTCAACATTTCAATATAATATCAACAGAAAGTAATGCGGAAGACTTAAACTCATTAATAAAATCAATTCACTAAACTTCTAAAAACTCAACATCTATTATTCCCCAAAATCTGGAAGTCATCACCACAATAACATCTATGATCAAATTTCTAAACTAAGAGTATTCTAAGTAGCTAAAATAAATGAAAAGCTAGTCCATGCCGGAAGTTCAAGGCATCAAGACATGAAGAGGAAGATCCAGTCCAAGCTAGAAGCATTAGCTCACCCTGAAATCCGGTGTAATGAAGACTGGCTAGAGTTGCGGTTGAGTTGAAGACGACGGTCCGTTTGTTGCACTCCACAAATAACAAAGAAAGAAACATACAAGTAGGGGTCAATACAAAACACAAGTACTGAGTAGGTATCATCGGCCAACTCAAACTAGAAAACAGTATATATCAGATAATATCATAAATCAACTACAATACTCAACATGTAGCAACAACAAGTACTATAATCATTAATAAGTACCGCCAAGTTCACACATGAGGACTCAAGCCTCAATACCATACTCATTTGGGAATTAGGTTCATTAGATTGAGTATATTAACATCTTTCAGGATTCATTATCTTTATTCTCTTGTGTCGGTACGTGGACACTCCGCTCCCTACTACTATATGTCGGAGCGTGACACTTCGATCCCCTAATTCTACGTGTCGTTCGTGACACCCGATCCCCTAATTCTAAGTGTCGGTTCATGCCACCCGATCCCCTAATTCTAGTGTCAGTTCGTGACACCCGATCCCCTAATTCTACGTGTCGGTCGTGACACCCGATCCCCTAATTTTTACGTGTCGGTTTCGTGACACCCGATCCCCTAATTCTACATGTCGGTCATGGACACCCGCTCCACTAATCTCATTCTATCAATTCATCAATCCTTCTTTTATACCAAGGCATCATCAATCTCATTACTTAGTTTATCAAGCCTTCTCTTATACCAAGGCATCATCAATCTCATTACTTTAGTTCATCAAGCCTTCTCTTATACCAAGGCATCATCATTAACAAAGGGATTAGGGTTTTTCAAGATTTATGATTCAATAGCTTCATCATGCTTATTTTATCACAATTATATAATCACATTCATGCTTACAATACTACCAATACATATCATTCGCTATTAAGAGTTTACTACGAAAAGTATAAAAACCATAACCTACCTCCACCGAAGATTCGTGATCAAGCAAGCAATTTCCCAAAGCTTTGTTTTTTCCTCTTCGTTCGTCTCTCTCTATCAATCATTTTTACCTCTCTTGTTCTTTCTATTTTTCTTATTCAAACCCTCTTTCTTTTACCCTAATTAGCATATAATTAAGTCTAAAAGATGGCAATAGTAATCCACTAATTAACTCAAGGTTACCTCTTTTAACCCCCAAGTAATTGAGTTATTAATATTAAACCACTAACTTTATAATTAAAGCAGAATAGTCCAAAACACCCCTTAAAATATTTAAGAAATCGACCCAGCCTGGGATTACGCAGCCTGTGAAGGCCCGTCGTGCCTGCGACGGTCCGTCCTGTTGCTTCCGTCACAGAGTTCAGAGACTCAATTTCACTAAAGGGTCTGTGACGGCCCGTCACGCCTGTGACGGTCCGTCCTGCCATTCCGTCACGAAGTTCAGAGAGTCGATTTCAGTACCCAAATTTCAGAATTCTAAGTGTTTTGGAACAAGACCCCCCTCGACGGTCCGTCATGCCCATGACGGTCCGTGTGTTCCGTCGACTCAGACAGTTTTTCCAGAAATAAAATCTGCTGCTCAAAACGACTAAACAGGTCGTTACAATAGATACCAATTTAACCCATCGTTCGTCCTCGAACGATCACAAGAAGAAAAACAAGGCGAAAAGGAGTACCTGAACTGTAAACAGGTGTGGGTATCTTTCTTGCATATCAGCCTCCTTCTCCCAAGTGGCCTCTTCAACTGGTCGATTCTTCCATTGAACCTTGATGGATGCAATCTCCTTGACCTCAACTTGCGGACTTCTCTATCTAAAATAGCAACAGCTCCTCATCATAAGACAAATTCTCATCAAGCAAACTGAATCCCAACGAATAATGTAGTTTCCATCCCCATGGTATCTTTTCAACATAGACACATGAAATACCGGATGCACTCCGGACAGCCCTGGAGGCAAGGCTAATTCGTAAGCCACCTCCCCTACTCGCTTAAGTACTTCAAAGGGACCAATATACCTTGGGCTAAGCTTACCTCGCTTACCAAACCGCATCACCCCTTTCATGGGTGAAACCTTCAACAAGACTTGTTCACCCTCCATGAACTCCAAGTCTCTAACCTTTCGATCCGCATATTCCTTTTGCCTACTTTGAGCCGCTAAAAGCTTTTCTTGAATAGATTTCACTTTCTAACGAATCCCTCAAAAGGTCGGTACCCCAAGGTCTAACCTCAAATGCATCAAACCAACCAATGGGAGACCTACATCTCCTCCCATACAATGCTTCGAAAGGAGCCATATCAATACTTGAGTGATAGCTATTATTGTATGAAAACTCCGCTAAGGGTAAGAAGTTATCCCAATGACCACCAAATTCTATCACACATGCACGAAGCATATCCTCCAACACTTGAATCGTTCGCTCAGACTGACCATCGGTCTGAGGGTGAATGCAGTACTAAGGTCCAACCTAGTACCTAATTCCGCAGATGCAATGTTCTCCAAAACTTAGAAAAACTGCGTACCTCTATCTGATATGATGGAGAGTGGAACTCCATGCAATCGAACGATTTCTGAGATAAGATTTTGGCTAACTTCTCTGCATTGTAGGTCACCTTGACCGGAATGAAGTGAGCAGACTTAGTTAATCTGTCAACAATCACCCAAATAGAGTCTACTTGCCCATTGTCTTTGGAGACCAACCACGAAGTCCATTGCAATTCTCTCCCTTTCCATTCAGGAATGGGCATTCTCTGAAGTTTTCCTCCGGGCCTCTGGTGTTCATACTTTACTTGTTGACAATTTGGACATTTGGCAACAAAATCAACAATGTCGCGCTTCATTCTACTCCACCAAAAGTGTTGCTTTAGGTCACGGTACATCTTGGTTGCACCGGATGTATAGAATACCTTGAACTATGAGCCTCTGTCAGAATAGTGTTGGATCAAATCATCGACACGGGGTACACATACCCTTCCCTTAATTCTCAAAACACCTTCCTCATCGATTGGCTTCTTAGCCTCTCCTCGCAACACTTTATCTCGATCCGGATCAATTTCTCTCATCATTAAACTGCTTTCCCTTAATCTTGTCAAGAAGGAAGATCTTGCCTCCACACAAGCCAAAAATCCTCCCTTCTCATTTACTTCTAACCTCATAAGGTCATTATCCAGAATCTGAACTTCTCTAGCCAATGGGCGTCTAGAAACTTGCAAGTGAGCTAGACTTCCCATGCTTCCTGCCTTTCTACTTAAAACATCTGCCACAACATTAGCTTTTCCCGGATGATACAAAATTGTGATATCGTAGTCCTTCAGTAGTTCCATCCATCTCCTCTGTCTCAAGTTCAAATCCTTCTGAGTAAAAACATACTGTAGGCTACGATGATCCGTATAGACTTCACACTTCACCCCATATAAATAGTGCCTCCATTGCTTCAATGCAAACACTACCGCAGCCAACTCCAAATCATGGGTCGGATAATTACGTTCATGCACCTTTAATTGCCTTGAAGCATAAGCAATTGCACTCTTCTCTTGCATTAGCACTGCACCCAAACCAGAATAGGATGCATCACAATAAACAATGAAATTCTTACCTTCCACTGGCAAGGTAAGAATTGGTGCAGTAGTCAACAAGGTCTTGAGCTTCTGAAAGCTTTCCTCACATTCGTCCGACCATACAAATGGAACATTCTGCTTAGTCAAGTTCGTCAATTGGGAAGCAATGGAAGAGAATCCCTTGACAAATCGACGGTAATAGCTAGCTAAACCAACAAAGCTCCTTATTTCTGACACATTAGTAGGTCTTACCCAATTCTTCACTGTCTTAATCTTAGAAGGATCCACCATCACTCCATCCTTAGAAACCACGTGCCCCAAGAAGGACACTAAATCTAGCCAAAACTCACACTTGGAGAATTTGGCATAAATCCTTCTCCCTAATACTTCCAACACAATTCTCAAATGCTCCTCATGTTCTTTCTTGCTCTTTGAGTATATCAGTATATCATCAATAAATACGATCACAAAGAGATCCAGATATGGCTTAAAAATCCGTTCATCAAGCTCATGAAAGCAGGCAGGGGCATTCGTAAGACCAAAAGACATCACTACAAATTTGTAATGCCCATACCTGGTCCGAAAAGCAGTCTTTGGCACATCCGTTGCCCGTATTTTCAATTGATGATAACCGGACCTCAATCAATCTTAGAGAAGACACAAGCACATTGTAACTGATCGAACAAGTCATCAATGCGGAATGGGATACTTGTTCTTAAATAGTTACCTTGTTCAACTGTCGGTAGTCTATGCACATCCGAAAACTCCCATCCTTCTTCTTCACAAATAACACCGAGCACCCCAAGGAGATGCACTTGGTCTAATGAAGCCTTGCTCAACAACTCTTGAAGTTGGGCCTTTAACTCTCTTAACTCACTCCGCGGGCCATTCTATAAGGGGTATAGAAATGGGGCGAGTACCCG